>JAYKKM010000099.1:0-32500 GCA_035772405.1 Chrysogorgia sp. JL179-B06 | reverse complement strand
CGTTTTACACACACGGTTTTAAAGGAATTTCCACATCGTACACGTGTTCGGTTGTATATGATAATTTTTTAGCAGTTCAGATTTGAATTGACCATCAATAGAAAGGTTAATATTTCGCAGATGTGATGGTAGACAGTTGAATATCCTAGTGGTTACTTCTACAATAGAAACTGTTCTGAAAAGTTATGCTATTCATGACTTTAGGAATATTTAAAACAAACTCATGTTTGGTTTGTACGTCTTGTTATACGGCTGGAGGACTTAATAGAAATGTAAGAGTCACACGAACGAATCAATGCTTTAAAAAGGTATACTAAGTCCAGGTAGTACTCGTGCCAGTAGGATAGAGGTAGCAGTCCCGTTTTTTAGTCTATCCTTATAGTTAACATCAAATTAGCGAATACAATGTTTATACAAGCCATATTTTGCACTTTATCCAGATAAATGAAAGGATTGTGGCAATATAAATAGGTCTTTTTTGTTTTATACACTGCCTTCCCTGCCTGATTATATGTAATTTTATCTTAAGGTCTGTTTTAACAGTTTGTGCCGAAAATTTACATCTTAATTGACAAGCATTTGTTGAAAGAAATTTTACAACTGTTTTTAAACAGCTACTCTTTCAACAATGTTGAAACATCGCAAAAGATGCGTGGTTCCTTACTTTGTTTCAACACCTATCAAATAATTATTTTCTTTTCAGTTTAATGTTGGATCAGGCTAATTAGTTTACTCAACATTTACCCGAACCCACGCACGCATGCGCACCAGTGTATCCACGGGGGGACGTCACAACTTTCGAATTCGGTGATACAATTATTTGATGGCCATTTATTGTCAGAACAAAATAAGGAACAGAAGACTAAGATGGACTAATTAAGCAGGGTCATGTTTTGCTAGCTCATTCCAACGTCGACCTGGCGAGTTTGAAATTGGAGAAACTGATTTTCCATGAACTTATGACCATTTCTTTTAGTGCCATTATAAGTGCACGTGATGAAGAATGTGCTATGTTAAATGAGATTTTTGTCTGTTTTATTCAGTTTTAAAAGACCTGGTCAAATATATTGTAATTAATAAGATTAAACATTGTTATTAATTAGATATTAATTAACTTATGATATTAATTAACTTATGATAGTGACGCAGCCCTTTCAGAAAATGTCATTCAGAAAATGTGCGATGTTAATTGAAAAATGTTGTATTCATGATTAAATTAAATATTGTTATAAGATACTAATTATTTACTTTATTTACAAGCTTTGCCACATTGAGTAGTAGGGATACCCCACAGAGCTTATCGCGCCATTACGGGGTCCCTAAGATAAAAAATAAACTAACAGCAACATTTTAACAAGAGGACTAGACAGGGGACGACATGACGTTTTACACACACGGTTTTAAAGGTTTGCGGAATTTCGACATCGTACACGTGTTCGGTTGTATATGATAATGTTTTAGCAGTTCAGATTTGAATTGACCATCAATAGAAAGGTTAATATCTCGCTGATGTGATGGTAGAGAGTTGAATATCCTCGTGGTTACTTCTACAATAGAAACTGTTCTGAAAAGTTACGCTGTTCATGACTTTAGGAATATTAAAAACAAACATATGTGTTCGGTTTGAACGTCTTGTTACACGGCTGGAGGACTTAATAGAAATGTAAGAGTTACACGAACGAATTAATGCTTTAAAAAGGTATACTAAGTCCAGGTAGTACTCGTGCCAGTAGGACAGAGGTAGCAGTCCCGTTTTTTTAGTCTATCCTTATAGTTAACATCAAATTAGCGAATACAATGTTTATACAAGCCATATTTTGCACTTTATCCAGATAAATGAAAGAACTGTGGCAATATATATATATGTTATTTGCCGGTTTGGAGGTCCGTATGGAGAAATATTTCTCAATACGGACCGACCAAAACGGTAAATAATTTTATTTATTTTTTCCTTAATATCCTGGCTTGTTTTTTGGTCGTCGTCAGTATTTCTAGTCAGCCACAAAAAAGAAAAGTCTGTGCTTTTTCTTCGTCAAAGGAAATTGAGAGTTAAGTCTCTATCCGAATAAAAATATCACTTATATGTCTTTCAATATGTTCAATCTCGTTTGCGTTCATTTTCAAATGTTTTTAGAATATTTTACGGCTTATAAAACGCATTTAAAACTGAAATTATGTCGAGCGGTATATCCGTATGGGCTCATACGGACCGCTCGTTAGCCAATCAGAAAGCAGGATTTGGTAGGATACGGACCGCAAAAAAATAAAAATAGGTATTTTTTGTTTTATACATTGGCTACCCTGATTTTATGTAATTTTATCTTAAGGTCTGTTTTAACAGTTTGTGCCGAAAATTTACATCTTAATTGACAAGCATTTGTTGAAAGAAATTTTACAACTGTGTTTAAACAGCTTACTCTTTCAACAATGTTGAAACATCGCAAAAGATGCGTGGTTCCTTACTTTGTTTCAACACCTATCAAACAATTATTTTCTTTTCAGTTTAATGTTGGATCAGGCTAATTAGTTTACTCAACATTTACCCGAACCCACGCACGCATGCGCACCAGTGTATCCACGGGGGACGTCACAACTTTCGAATTCGGTGATACAATTATTTGATGGCCATTTATTGTCAGAACAAAATAAGGAACACAAGACTAAGATGGACTAATTAAGCAGGGTCATGTTTTGCTAGCTTATTCAATTATCTTTCCAATACCTCTAACTATTTGGTTTCAGATATGAAAGTCTGTGTCATCCTTCCTATCTCAGGTGGGTAACGATAACCGCAAACGGCAAGAGAAGTATCTCATTTTTAAACTTAGCACCACACATCTCCATGGCCTTAATGGACGTTTTTCTTTTCTTTAATTACCTACTTTTAGTTTGCAAGTAACTTTATTATTAGCTCATGCACTTTAATTCCTTTCTCGTTTTTTGTTTCTTCCCGCATTACTATACCATTTGCACCCTTGACTAGTTCTGCTTCCCCCTCAGTCTGTTTGCTGATTCGACTAGAAATAAATCTGCTGTTTAATATGATGTTTAGTGATTTGAATCGCCACTAGCCTGCTGGCAGGCGTTCTAGTTGGGGGGCAGGAGTGCGTTTCGGGCGTTTCGAGAAATAAAAAACGTGCCGCGTGTGATTATCGAGTTATAATGGCACGAAAGATGCGTGTAAAACACGAGGTGATAGCGAGTGTTTTACTAGCTTCTTGTGTGCCATTATAACTCGATAATCACACAAGACAAAGTTTTTTATTTCTTTTATAAAAGAACACCATCAAGTTAACAATAAAGCCATGAAAAATGTAGATTTACCTGTTATAAGAGGCGTTGCTCTGTGCGTTGGTAGGAAGCCTTTCATGAAAACACGTTGGCGATGTTAGCGATGAAAATCCACGCAACGTTGCAGTTAAAACATTCTGTTGTGTTAGTACCTTGATTAGCTTTGTATCCAGATATTCTTTGACTTTCGTTTGTGATTTAAACTACTTAAAATCCGTCAAAAACGACAAAATCTACGCGAGGAATCACGTCAGCTTATGCTTTATTGCGTTATAATGCACGGTTTTTGAACTCAGTAACCAATCAGACAGCGTGTTGTCGCTCATTTACTTTCGGTTATTTTATAAAAATTAATAAAACTATAGTATATATCATATGAAGAATTTAAAATAGCGGCAAGGGGGCCTAAAATGAAACCAAAAGGCTTATATGAAGTTAGGCTTCCTTTCATATAATTACATCTTCAACTTTGGAGGACAAATATGATCATCTAATAATACACATTAACAATATTTATGGCAAGTAGTATTCTTAATATTTTGAACAAAGAAATATTTCTAACTTTTTTTTAAATGAACTAAAAGAAACTGTGCTAAACAAATCAACAGGGAGAGTTAAAAAATTTAGGACATTGAAATCTTATAGACAACTGTCTAATATTCGCGTTTTACATATATAGCGTACGGAAGGCCATTAAATTCCTTATGATTTTTTCGATAATCGTCAACAACATTTTTTTATAACACCGTGGACACGCTGGTGGGGGTTGATAGTGTGGTGGGGGTTGATAGTGTGGTGGGGGTTGATAGTGTGGTGGGGGGTTGATAGTGTGGTGGGGGTTGATAGTGTGGTGGGTTTGATAGTGTGGTGGGGGTTGATAGTGTGGTGGGGCAACCATAGTGTGGTGGGGGTTGATAGTGTGGTGGGGGTTGATAGTGTGGTGGGGGTTGATAGTGTGGTTGGGGTTGATAGTGTGGTGGGGGTTGATAGTGTGGTGGGCCGTGGGGGTTGATAGTGTGGTGGGCGTTTATAGTGTACACGTGAAATTGAAGGTCGGCGAAAATGGCCCGGCTGGTCGATCGATTCCATAATCTTATTGGCCAGTTCTAAAACTCGATTAATTCAGCTAGAGTATAATTTATTCATCTAAATCCGCACGTTAAGAAATTTCCTCCCCTTTAAATTTTACTACAAATAAGAAATATAAGGGCTTTGGTTAATTATCAAGAACTGCAGCGGATATATACTTGTTCGTCCATGATATTTATACGAGATATTCGTGGTGTATTATGAAAATAGTTGGTTTTAGGATGAATGCTTCACATGCATGAACAAGTCTACAGAGCGTTGTATATTTCTCATTCATTATCACATCAACAGAGGTAAACAAAGACAAATTATCAGAAATTATCATATCAAAACACCCAGAAATTCTGGGTGTCATGTGACAAGCCAATCCCAGCCGACCTTCCACCGTGGAGGCAAAATGCCTGGGGGTTAAGTATCGATATGGATAAATTAAATAAATAAATAAACAGTTAATTTCATTTTGTTGTTCTGCCAGTATAGTAGGCCTGGTAATATCTTCTTACGAAAAAGTAATGATTGCGGAATCCGACCCCCAAAATAGGCTAAAATCGTACAATAGCCCCCCACTGTTAATTCCCACTCCAAAATTTCTCCAAAATTTCTCCAAAATTTCCTGGGACTTTTAAAATGGGACTGGGGAGAGCGGACATACTTCTTTCACAAACTACTAGGCCCCCTTACCAATTAAATACAAGTTCCTCTGTATGCTCAAAAGAATCCTTCAAAATTCTTTTTGGAGATTTTGAGCACTGGAAACCAATTTTGCCCGCCCCCTCAGCTCACGCGACAGTGAGCTGTCAACTTTTACGGGAAACGTTAACGGTGAGCACGCCATTTATCCCGGTCAGCGGCAAGCAATCGTCTTCTGGACGATCTTTTTTAGTATCCGCGAGAGATGCCTATATTACGATATTATGATATACATCATAGAACTGCATGCTAATCCCAAAACAACTTAGATACTAACCCTAACCCCCCGCCCAATTCCGCCCAATGGGTTTTCTAACCCCTGCGACACAGCAAAACTAAGTAAAAATCCAATTACTAACCTTAAAGGTGCCGTCCAGTCCGTTCTGCGCATGTCTACGTTTCTGTTTACATCGTTTGTTTATTATGCGTTATATAAACATTGAACATGAAGTATTGCGGATTTTTTTCACACGCTTGAGCTTTTTCGCCTAAAAAGCGTGTTATAAGAAGCTGTTTGGTTCCTAAATGTTGATAATATATCAAACTACCACTCATGCCTTCGCCACCTTTAACGAATACTCGCTTTCGAACTGTCGCAAATCTATTCCGTTAAAGTTTGTTTACATGTGGGGTCCCCAACGTTTGAAATATCACACATGCGCAGAACGGACTGGACTGCACCTTTAATACTAATAAAAGGATCGTCCAGAAGACGAAAGCTTGCCGCTGACCAGGATAAATGGCGTGCTCACCCAACGTTTTCGAATTTCGAACTTTTACTTGGTCACAGGTCATGGAATATGAATCCTTGGGTTTTCACCATTATTTCTTGTATTTTTGCTATATTTGTATTTACAAAGCCTTAAAGATTATTTCAAGGTCGGTTTACCGCCAGAAGAAAGGATATTCAACTGAGAAGTCCTCGAGATCTGCTATCTTCTTTGATTCAAATGTCAGTTCGTGGGAAACTCGTCGTGATATGGGGAATTATGAGAGCTATTTAACTAACCTGGATTCAAGATTTCACACGAAACTTTACTCAGTATTATTTCTTAAGTCAAGGGTAACTGTCAGACGTGAAACAATCCAAAATGCCCTTGTGTTATTATCGAGAAAGCATCCATTACTGAGAGCAAAAGTGGATATTCCCAAGAGAGGTTATTCATTTTATGAAAACTTTGATGATTCTGAGCAGTTTGTCATCTTGGAGGAAGGAAAATTCAGGCCAGAGCTACGCTTTGTTAATACAAGTCACTGGAGGATAGTGTTAGAAGAAGAGTTATTTGTGAATATAGCGAACAAGCAGTTATGGACGACCATTCTTCTTCGTGACCAATACCACGCGAGTGATAGACTTTACACGAACACAATATTGTTCTTTTTTGATCAACTGATAATGGACAGAAAAGCAATGATTCAATTCATTGAAGATTTTGTAAGTTTTTTATGCAAACTATTAAATTGTGATATTCATGTAGCCGACACAAGGTCTCAAAAATTGCAAGCTCCTGTGGAAGAACTACTGCGGGGACCAATGTTTTTTAAATCATTGTCGTTAATGACCAAAGGAAAATTACAGAGTGTTTCTAATTAAATCTTAAGCCTAGATATTTTTCGGCAGAATTCTTTTGATAAAAAAGGTCAAACAAGACCTCTGTTCCTGCAAAAAAGTCTACCAACTGAAGAAACATTTCAATTATTAAATATTTGTGAGAAAATGGATTGTTCGTTGACTTCAGTTTTCATCACTGCTTGGTTAGTGTCACAAACAAGTAACTCAAATGGGTTTTTTAAAAGAGCGTCAACCAAACAAGATGTGACCGTCGTCGTGGATTGCCGTGGCTCCCTGGAAACTCGGGTACCATCATCGTATGTTGGAAACTGCAGCTCATTAGTCACCCTTCATTTGACCAGTGGACGTAAGGAGAATTTGTGGAGATATGCTGAACATTGTGAAAGATTATTAAGGATTGCTATTAAAAATGAGGAACACTTGGACTTCATATGGAAAATGAAATACTGTAATCTCAAGGGGACTTTCTTAGCTCCAAGTTCAAGCTTGGAAATTGCTGATATTGGGAGATTTAATTTGATGAAATTAGATCCTTTTATGTTTGATGATATTTATATTGCAGGAAATGGTGGATCAAAAGAGAGTTTAACATTAGTAGTTATAAATAATAAACTATATTGTGGTTTACACTGGAGGAGGTTATGTTTGCATGAAAGTGAATGTTCAAGGAGGTTTGTTGGTCTGTTTTTCAGTGCTAAAGAATATGTGTTCCTAAAATAATGTTGTTGACTTTATTGCAATTTGATTGGTTGCCTGAGTTGGTTTTGCTTTATTTTTAACTGGGAAATGCAAAATTAACACAAAATTTGCAAAAAAACGTTACATCACGGGAGTAGTTGGAGGATAGCATGCCATTTATCCCAGTCAGTGGCAAGCAATCATCTTCTGGACGATCCTTTTACTGTATTAGTATTAAGGTTAGTACCAGTAATAGGATTTTTACTTAGCTTTCCTGTATCACGGGAATTAGGGTTAGAAAACCCATTGGGCGGGGGCGGGTCTAAGTTGTTTTGGGGTTAGCATGCAGTTCTATGATAGCTAATGTTTCGTTGTATACCACAACATCATTTTGTTAATCTGCTGTGATGATATACAACAAAACGTTAGCTATATTAAGATGTTCAACTAAAATTTGTACCAGAGTAATTTGCTGGGCATTGCTATTTATATTCTAACTATGATTCACACCTGGTATCTCAATTGCTACATTTTACACTGAAAACTAGAGTATTTTAATTTGGTTTGTTTTCTATGGTTATCCAAAATAATGTAGTTTTACTGAACTGAAGTTTTTATCTTATTTACCATTGTTGGTCAATCTGTATAGAAAAATATTTGCCCTCGGACTAACATGCCTGTCTGTTATCTAAGCTGTTACTGTTAAAAATATCTAAATATCTACATACCTGTCCTGTACTGTATCTATTTATCGATAATTATTTTTCAGAAAATTCCAAGGCAGAACCATCCTCCCCCCTAGATGGTCTCAGCATCTCTCACGTTAATGCTTTGCGCGTTTCACAATCGGGCAAAATTCGCTTGTTCTTCATATCCTTCAACAGCTCTGCCAAGAGGGGGGTAGCCGGGCCCACTGCCCCAGGGCCTGGGCGAAATAAGGGGCCTGAAACTATAACCATCATGCAAATCCTACACAGAATGAAGCTTCTAGGGCATTTAGAGGGCCGTGAAAGACCATAACCCCACCTTCCCCCGGGCCTATCTTGGCTATTTTGGGTATATAATGGGTATATTGGTATATTTGGGTATATATATTTTTATTTTTCTCGTAGAAAGTCTATTATTCATTGTTATTTTGTCGGAAACTCAGTTTTTTTTAAATAAAATACTGTCGGTGGGTGCACCCCCCTTTTGGATCCAATTAGTAACAAAATTATACATTAATATAAGTCAAAAAGACAGAAACTGTAATAATAAATAGACCCAAAGTCCGCTTGTTGTTGCTCCCCTGACCCTCCCCCTATTATTTTCAGTTATAATGAAAATAATTTACATTAATTATTCTCTCTGATGAACGTCGGAGCTTTGAAGGACTGGAAGGTGCCCTCTACTAACACTTTGACGTGATTGAGAGGGACAGCGAGAGATAGAAAGAGACATGTAGGGAGAGAGATTGAGAGATAGAGGAGAGAGATTGAGAGATAGATAGAGAGATAGAAAGGGATAGCGAGAGATAAAGAGAAATGTAGGGAGAGAGATATTGAGAGATAAATAGAGATAGAAAGGGATAGCGAGAGATAGAAAGAGAGATGTAGGCAGAAATAGATAGAGAAATAGAGAGATAGAAAGGGATAACGAGAGATAGGGAGAGAGATTGAGAGATAGATAGAGAAATAGAGATAGAAAGGGATAACAAGAGATAGATAGGGAAATAGAGAGATAGAGAGATGTCGTCAGAACCATGTTGAGCCCGCCAACACCACTAACCCAGCGGTGACATGTTCGTCGTAAAACAGTCGCAAAACGCTCGTAAATCTACCACACATTATTTCAAAATATGTAAATATTTAGTATCTTTATACGCGCACGTGGAGAAAAGCGTTCATGCAGACAATTATACATGACACACATTATTTCAAAATATGTAAATATTTAGTATCTTTATACGCGCACGTGGAGAAAAGCGTTCATGCAGACAATTATACATGACAAACTCAATCCTAGACCACTAAATTTGATTTTGTCCGGCATCGATAGCCAACGGATATGTAGATACTTTCCAAAAGGCAAACGACGTTATTCGGGATTTCGAAATATCAATCGCAACGACGTATGCTGCGAGGTTTCAAAAGTGGACTGTCAAAATATATTTGTCGACTGAAATATATATTTGTCGACTGAAACTATTTATGCGCATGGCATTACTATAGATCATAGATGCTTTTAAATAAGTGATAAAACGTGTTGTGCACTTGTGCTGCGTAGGCAGTGTAGAAATACAAATAAAATATTTCAGTAAAAAGGTTGGTGTACGGCGGAAATAGCGTGTAAGTAGTCTAACATTTCAAGCGAAGGACCTTCGTCAGAGAGAGAAACGTAAAGTGAAATAATCACTCAGTTATTAATTATTATTTCACAGTTTACGTTTCACTCTCTGACGAAGGGCCTTCGCTCGAAACGTTAGACAACTTCCACACTATTTCATAGACTTGCTCCAAATCTGCCTCTCGATTGTTTCGGGTTTGTTTAACACTTTCATGCCCAAGAGTGCTTTAGTATTTTACTCTGGCCAACGCCAGACGATTTTACTCGTCAATTGGAGACCTCCTGGGTAATAAAGGGTTCGAGAATACAACCCGTCTTCTCGAAACAAACTCATCTTTGAAACCAAACCACTCTCGAAACAAACCCAAAACAATCAAAGAGGCAGACTTTGTACTTGAAGGACACCTAATTTCGCTTTCCGAGTTCCGACCGTTTGGCGAAATGGTTCGTAATATTTACGACGAACATGTTACCGCTGGGTTAGTGGTGTTGGCGGGCTCAACATGGTGAGCGAAAGTTACAATGATATACTTGCCGTTCGATTGATATATGTACTGCCAATGCGGCAGTCACTATATATAGGTAATGTTTGGATGTGTTAATATATATACATTGCTGTAGTGAATGTGGGAGAGCTTGGAGTAGGACGATCGTCAAGCTTGTATCCTCAGAAAAACGATTCGACAGGAATCAAACCTGTAACCTCATTAACATCATTGTAATCTTCGCTCTCCATCTGAGTACATCATTGTAACCTTCGCTCTCCATCTGAGTCTCGTTAGCTCAATGGTTAGAGCGTCTCACCGGCAATCAGAAGGTTACAGGTTCGATTCCTGTCCAGTATTCAGAATCATTTTTTCTGAGGATACGAGCTTGACGATTGTCCATCTATCGTCCGAGCAGTGGTCCGAGGTAACCATGTTATTAATTATCTCAAAAAATATTCTCTTAATTAGAAAGTCTTTAAGTACAATGTTCAGAAATGTTAAATTTTTTACAGTATCTGCTCTTTTACTGCTTCTGGACGCCGGCTCGACGGCTCAAAGTTGATGTACAGCGGTGGTTTTATTTTCAATTTTGACGTCATTGAGTGCTTGTCTTCCCGCTGGACATCAAGTTTGAGCCGTCGAACAAACTCTAAGATGGTGGCGTCCAGAAGCATAAAATATGAGAATGAAAACGTAATTTCTCAAGTACAAAATCAGATTAGAGGACTTTATGTGACCACGAGGAGATGCTAATTTTATCTTTGAGTGTTGGTAATATCTCTCACAAGTAAGCGAGGCGAACTAGTGAGAAATATCATTACAAGAAGATAAATTGGTATTTCCAAGCGGCCATGCAATGTTTATTATAATCTCAAACTCACGAGTCGAAAACAAAGGAAATCATTACCGAGACGGACAACTGGATACCTGGTCTTAATTAGCATAGGATTTTGACAATTTCCACCTCAAATTTCTCTTAAAATACTGATTCGTTCTTGATGTAATATCAAACACTCGAAAGAGTGTTCCATCCTCTATCCAGTCACCTCGAATTCGGTTAAAAAACTCTGCTATCGCCTCGTTTTTCAACCTACATCTCCGAGGACTGGATATCGGATGAAACACTCTTTCTCGTGTTTTATCTATTACTTGAAATAGATAAAACATCCTTGATAATAACATGTGAAGATAAAAATGATATCTTATTTTTATTTTCACATGTGAAGATATCATTTTTTCTGAATAGGAGAAAATCTAGTATTTCATCGATATCTATACCATACTTGTATTTCAATTAGCTTAGTACTCATTTTCGCTCACTCTTAAACTCGCGCGATTTAATTTTGCGCCCCTTTAAAAGAGGCAGAAAAGCATACTGCGGATTCGGGTTGAGTGATCGTTGAAACACTCACGACACACGTTGCCAAGAGATATTTGACACCTTTCTACCATAATTAAGAAACGTAACTGGGTGGATTTTAGTCTTTTGTCAGACAGACTATGGCTTCATCATGTCAACCAGCTGTTGTGGTCTAGTGGTTACCACACATGTTCACAGGTTCAAATCCTGGGTTGGACCTCCACTCGGGGTCTTAAAAATAATCGAGGAGAAAGTGCTGCCTTTGCAATAATATCAGCAAATGGTAAGACTTTCGGGTCTTCTCGGATAACGACCTTAAATCGTAGGCCCTCGGAACCCCTATCAATTGGGCTTCTAGCCTGTTGGGGTATTCCGTTCACCAAAGAGTGATAAATCTAATAAACTAAACTAAACTAATGTCATATATGCTAAATTGGTTTATATATACCAAAATCAGAAAAAAGATAAAAAAATGTCCTTTGTATATAGGACACTTGCATTGATAAATTTCGAGATTTCGCATATTTGATATTGCGAATGGAGGAAATCCGACTGCAATTCTGTGTGATTTAAAGTTTAGGAGATCTCCTTTATCCCAAGGAGGTCTAGAGATTCCTATTACCTTGACGGTTGATGCACAAGGCACAAATGTTCAGTAAAATGAAAGAGTTGGTAACAGAATACTACATTCTGTAACTGATTTGTGTCTGCATGTGCTATTAAATTATTTTTTGTATCATGTTCGTCAGAAGGGGAGAAGATGAAAAGGACAGTTTTGTTTGTAACAATACCAGTGCAAAAATGGAAAGTATAATGTACGATTTTGCTTTCTTTTCCTGATTTTTTCTTTCAAAATCATCAAAATCTTCTCTTGGTTACCTTTTCGCGCAGCCATTATTTTTTCGCTCAGTTTTAATTTCGTGCATCTTAGGTCTGCGCGAATTCTAATGCCATGCGAATAGTAATACAAGTAAGGTGACAGGTGTATAATAAAGTTAAATAATTAACATTTCTATTTGATTTAAATATTATATGTGTTTTATACTATAGTTCCCCTGAGTTATTCCACGGAGTTCATTCTAACAATAGTTAAAGTTAATCACTTTATACAACCGGTCCCTAAACTTATTTATGTATTACGATATATGACTGTACAAGCCTCTCCCATTGCCCCATCATGTGCATGTCATTAGCCAAATATATCTAACAAGTCATTATTACTTGACGGAGGTTTGTCGGTGTTTTGACTGGGGGCAAGTGGCTTGGGACCTAAATTAAAACTGTGGTTCATTGGAAATGGTGTTGGTTGAGTAGGGACTGGTGCTCTTGACATAGAGATACCTGTAGAGGCACCTGAAAAGAACAGAGAAAAGAAATCAAATAATTATAAATCATTCTAATCAATTGATCAATGGAGAATGAGAGTTGATGAAAGTCGTTAGACAACAGTATTTTGTACGAGAGTTGATTAGACAGGAATATTTTGTATAAGAGTTTGTATGAGTTAGATAGGAATATTTTGTATAAATACTCGTAATACGTACTAATGCGTTCTACGTCTTAGTGACATTCTGCAAAATGACCTGCGACGTCATGTGCCGCAGTAAATGCGATCAGTTTTGGTGGAAATGTAAAGAAAGTAAGCTACTTCTCAACGTTATTTTAGTAATCGTTATTACAACCACGATAAGTCGCAAAAAATTAAGAAATACAACAATTACAAAATTCAAACGGGTCAAAGAGGCAGGTTTTCAACTTTTAGTGTTGATGAGAGTAGATGAAAGTTGACGAGAGTTGATGACAGTAGATGAGAGTTGATGAGAGTAGATAAGAGTTAGTGAGATTTGATGATGAGAGTTAATGATGAGAGTTGATGAAAGTAGATGAGAGTTGATGACAGTAGATGAGAGTTGATGAGAGTAGATGAGAGTTAGTGAGATTTGATGATGAAAGTTTAATGATGAGAGTTGATGAAAGTAGATGAGAGTTGATGAGAGTAGATAAGAGTTAGTGATATTGATGATGAGAGTTAATGATGAGAGTTGATGAAAGTAGATGAGAGTTGATGACAGTAGATGACAGTAGATAAGAGTAGATAAGAGTTAGTGAGATTTGATGATGAGAGTTAATGATGAGAGTTGATGAAAGTAGATGAGAGCAGATGAGAGTTGATGAGAGTAGATGAGAGTTAGTGAGATTTGATGAAAGTAGATGAGAGTTGATGAGAGTTGATGAGAGTAGATAAGAGTTAGTGAGATTTGATGATGAGAGTTAATGATGAGAGTTGATGAAAGTAGATGAGAGTTGATGACAGTAGATGAGAGTTGATGAGAGTAGATGAGAGTTAGTGAGATTTGATGATGAGAGTTAATGATGAGAGTTGATGAAAGTTGATGAGAGTTGATAAAGGTCAATGAGAGTTGAATAAGAGGCCAAACGATAGTAACTGGAGTATCAACTGCCATCAACTTCGATTGATAAGGACTAAAAAATCGAAATTACCTTGGTAGGGCAGTTGAGTCCCAGTTGATCTTATCTGATTGAGAGATTTTTGATTGATTTTGGTTAAATCCTGGCATTCCAATGGAGTTTAAGGATGATGAATTGACTGAGTTTGCGGATGATGTCATTGAGGAGTATGACGTCAGACCTGTAGGTGGTCGAGGATTCATTGCCATTGGCATATAACCTTTCAGACAAAAATACAAAGTACATCAATCATGGAAAGTGATATAACAAAGTTAAGTGCCTGTAACCCTAATTTTATTATTTATAAACATTCTATATTAGGTAAATAGTTCAACAATGAAATATTTCTTTGATTCTGACACTACGCCACCCTGCAGTAATATGGTAAACCAAGTGCAGGGGGAAACAGTTTAGCCTCTGACACTACGCCACCCTGCAGTAATCTGGTATACCAAGTGCAGGGGCAGCCAGTTTAGCCTCTGACACTACGCCACCCTGCAGTAATCTGGTAAACCAAGTGCAGGGGCAAACAGTTTAGCCTCTGACACTACGCCACCCTGCAGTAATCTGGTATACCAAGTGCAGGGGCAAACAGTTTAGCCTCTGACACTACGCCACCCTGCAGTAATCTGGTATACCAAGTGCAGGGGCAAACAGTTTAGCCTCTGACACTACGCCACCCTGCAGTAATCTGGTATACCAAGTGCAGGGGCAGCCAGTTTAGCCTCTGACACTACGCCACCCTGCAGTAATCTGGTAAACCAAGTGCAGGGGCAGCCAGTTTAGCCTCTGACATTACGCCACCCTGCAGTAATCTGGTAAACCAAGTGCAGGGGCAGACAGTTTAGCTCTGACACTACGCCACCCTGCAGTAATCTGGTAAACCAAGTGCAGGGGCAGCCAGTTTAGCCTCTGACACTACGCCACCCTGCAGTAATCTGGTAAACCAAGTGCAGGGGCAGCCAGTTTAGCCTCTGACACTACGCCACCTTGCAGTAATCTGGTAAACCAAGTGCAGGGGCAGACAGTTTAGCCTCTGACACTACGCCACCCTGCAGTAATCTGGTATACCAAGTGCAGGGGCAGCCAGTTTAGCCTCTGACACTACGCCACCCTGCAGTAATCTGGTATACCAAGTGCAGGGGCAGCCAGTTTAGCCTCTGACACTACGCCACCCTGCAGTAATCTGGTAAACCAAGTGCAGGGGCAGCCAGTTTAGCCTCTGACACTACGCCACCCTGCAGTAATCTGGTAAACCAAGTGCAGGGGCAGACAATTTAGCCTCTGACACTACGCCACCCTGCAGTAATCTGGTAAACCAAGTGCAGGGGCAGCCAGTTTAGCCTCTGACACTACGCCACCTTGCAGTAATCTGGTAAACCAAGTGCAGGGGAAGACAGTTTAGCCTCTGACACTACACCACCCTGCAGTAATCTGGTAAACCAAGTGCAGGGGCAGCCAGTTGAGCCTCTGACACTACGCCACCTTGCAGTAATCTGGTAAACCAAGTGCAGGGGCAGACAGTTTAGCTTCTGACACTACACCACCCTGCAGTAATCTGGTAAACCAAGTGCAGGGGCAGCCAGTTGAGCCTCTGACACTACGCCACCCTGCAGTAATCTGGTAAACCAAGTGCAGGGGCAGACAGTTTAGCCTCTGACACTACGCCACCTGCAGTAATCTGGTATAGACAATCCGACGATGATCAATATAAAAATAGGGAATATATAAGCTGATAAAAGTTATAACTCTTAATACCTGACAAGGAACTCATGTTGTTCATATTGGCTGCAGGTGTTGATCCAGTAGACATCATCGCCCCAGTATTAAGTGATGAGAAATTACTTTCACGAGAAATGCCTGCAGCACCCGAGTACCCAGGAGGTCGCCTGTTTATAATCAGGCATATAAGGTTGCGGGTTAGACGATGGATTCACAACTTGATTAGAGTTGGCTTGGGTCCGAGTACCAACTAGAGAGTGTGAGGTTGACATTGACGACTTGTTAGGCATGGGGTTAGATTTTGGTTTTAGAAACCCACGTGATGATGACGTTGATGACGTTTGTACGGAGCCAAAAGGATCACGGGAAGGTTGAGTTTTGTTTTCTGGGTTTTGATGGGAAACAGAGGTGAGGCTGGCGATATCTTGTGTGTTCTGAGATGGTTGTGAGGCGGACGGGAAACCAAAAAAACTTGTTGAACTGAAAACATCAAAGAATAAAACAACAATGTATTATTTTTGTTAACATATTACAGTGCCCGTCACTCCAAACTTATTTTTTTCATTAAAAAAATTGTTGTGTCTTCTTCTCAAGTATTTGTAGTAAAACAGTTTGTGATTTGGTTAAATAATCGATTTTCTGTTGAAATACAGAAAATTGAGATAAAGGCGTCGCCATTTTGGATCATGACCGAGTTCAAGGGGAATGGGTCTAATAATTACTGTGACGTAATTTTATAACTCAGGTTATCAGTCCGCAGGCAACTATGTGGCTTCTTTTTCCTTGGACGAGCCAGTGAAATTAACAAGAGCATGGGGAAAGGGAAATGAAATGCGCCAGGGGAGGGATTCAGGATTCTCTTCCCCAATCCGCTGCTGTCCCCTCTTCGTCAATCAATAGACCGATTGCAAAACTCCCTGAAAGCGAGGCTTTTCGGTGGTTACCGTTGCTAGGGCCCGATTCACGTTTGTTCATTGGCCATTGTTATATGTCAGACAATTTTCACCCAATAAAATATCGTGAATTTGGCCCTAGCAACGGTAACCACCGAGAAGCTTCGCTTCCAGGGCGTTTGCAATCGGTCTATCCCTTTCACACTTCTGCAATCTCAGCCAAAACATTGCTCGCAAGGCTTGGAAGCGGTTGACCTGGAAAAAAGAAGCCACGGAGTTGCCTGCGGTGGAGGCTAAGTTCTACAATATTTCTTCGTTTATTTCATCGAGAGAAGTTGTTGTGTTATTCAAGCAGTGCGAAGAAATATCAAACTAGCCAGTGCTAAAGTGTGTCGTTAAAATCTGCCTACATGAAGTAGATGCTCGCTATTGATTCCGAACGAACGAACGAACATTACGAACTCACACACGGAATATAAAGCGTTGCTAAAGAACCGCAATAGATCCGTTGTAGGTGGCTTGTAACAACACTCGGAGTATATACACTTGTGCTTCGGTCTGCAATTACGTCACAACCCTCTCTCTCACCAGACTTTAAAGTGCACCTGACATCAAAATGTTTTATTGTCTTATTTGGAAGAACTTTTAAAATGATAAAGTAACTTCTTTTGAAGATTTTCGTTTCTTCGCTTTCTTTTTGAGATATATCAGTTTGTTTGATATGCAAATGTCCGGAATTTACGTCACACATGCATAATGACTTATTGGAGAAATGTGTGTATCTCTTTCATTCTCGAACGAAATCCTTTAAAATCGAGAAGTTTGGTGTTGTGGGAGAAACACGCACACGTGTTATTCACACTTTAGTGTTTTTTATTTGATGAACGCAAAGATATATAACATTCTCTGATAAGTCATTATGCATAAGTCATTATGCATGTAAATTCCGGACATTTGCATATCAAACAAACTGATGTATCTCAAAAAGAAAGCGAATAAACGAAAATCTTCAAAAGAAGTTACTTTATCATTTTAAAAGTTCTTCCAAATAAGACAATAAAAAATTTTGATGTCAGGTGCACTTTAAGCGGTCGTGGTCCAAGTATGCATTATCTTTAAAAGGCACAGAAAATCGAGGATTTAACCAAATTTGCGCAGAACTACGCCATTAAAACGCAACAATTTATTTAATGAAAAAAATAATTTGGGGTTATGGGCACTTTAACAATTATAAACATTATACTTTTCCACTCCAGTTCTCCGTTCAGGTTAGTGAGGCAATGGACAAGCAGCGTGCCTAAGCAGTCCCAATATATTTACCTACCGCAGTACTACCGTTGGGAAGATTTTTTTTTCTCCGCTTCAGGTTTATCTATAATGAAATTGATTTAGAAAGTTTGTAACATCTTAATTACCGAAATAAGTGAAGTATACGAATTAAATTTTCCCTTAGCGTTAAACTCAGTTATATTACTAGATACACGTACACGCAATAACCCCCCTAGCCCGCCTGTCCTATCAGACATTAATTATTTCAAAGAATATATTATGTGTTTCGAAATCAGAATGGTAGCAGATACCCCTCCGTTGCACGGCCTGTATTAGTGGATCACAAATCAGAAAAAGGCCGTTTTGTCGAAATGTACTTATAGGTAGGATGTCACTTGATGTCATGTAAATGGTTGACTAGTTTACAGACGTAGCACTTGATAAGTTGTCTGGCAAAGGCATCGTACTTTTGTAGGTTTAGGGTTAGGATTAAGGTGATTTGGGGTTTAGGTTTAGTTCCTCTCATCACTGGTAACTAGAGGAATGTATTTGTTGGTCAGGGCAATCTATTTGCTGTTTCTTAGATGGAATTGGTAGTCTGCGAATACAGCCGTCCTTCATCGCCTTACGCCCGATGAAATGAACACATTGAAGTTCATTTCATCGGGCGTAAGGCGATGAAGGACGGCTGTATTCGCAGGCTAGTGATCGTTGGTAGTAAGCAATGCATCAAACCACATGAAAATTAGCCTGTGTTACAGGTGTTCGCCCGCTCTTTCCCAAAACGGAACGCCTGAAAACGCAGGCTACTTGAAATTTCAGGATAAATTCAACACACAAATAGAAACAAAAAGACAAGCACTCAATGACGTCAAAATTAAAAAGAAAACACCCGCTGTACGATAACTTTGAGCCGTCCAGAAGCATAAAATACGAGAAAGAAAAACATTATTTCTCGAGTACAATAGCAGATATCCTAAAACTATTAGTTTATTAGATTTATCACTCTTTTAGGTAAACGGAATAGCCCAACAGGATAGAAGCCCAATTGAGAGGGTTCCGAGGGCCTACGATTCAAGGTCGTTATCCGAGAAGACCCGAAAGTCTTACCATTTGCTGGTGTTATTGCAAAGGCTAGTACCTTCTACTCAATTTTTTTTAAGACCCTGAGTGGTGGTCCGACCCAGGATTTGAACCTGTGTCTCCCAGCTCATAGACATGTGTGGTAACCACTAGACCACAACAGCTGGTTTAAAGATGGCTCCTCATTTTGTATGTGTTTTTACAAGATAACTTGAGATATTTATAAGTATTCACAAGTTGCTTCTGTAACATTTTTCCCATTTTCCATAACATTTCTAAACATACTAAAAGACATTTTATTTAAAGCCATTTATTTTTTGACTACAGTTCCCCTTTAAGACAATGTTCATGTTCAAAATTAGTACTCAGGACCATTTCCCAGAACGAGGTTGGACAATGTTACCTTTTGTGACAGCTTCAGTATTTCCATTGAATAAATTAGTCACTTTTCCCATTAAATCATCCATTTCTTTACTCTGCTGCACTTCTTGAGCAAACGCAAGAGATTGACCTGGGACAGGATAAAATGGGGTGAAGGTGAATGTGTGAGGGTGAAGGTGTAATGGTGAAGGTTAAGGGTGTGAGGTTGGAGATAAAGGTGCGAGGTTGAAGGTGTGATAGTGAAGGTTAAGGGTGTGAGGGTGAAGGTAAAGGGTGTGAGGTTGGAGATAAAGGTGCGAGGTTGAAGGTGTGATAGTGAAGGTAAGGGTGTGAGGGTGAAGGTAAGGGTGTTGAGGTTGGAGATAAAGGTGCGAGGTTGAAGGTGTGATAGTGAAGGTAAGGGTGTGAGGGTGAAGGTAAGGGTGTGAGGTTGGAGATAAAGGTGCGAGGTTGAAGGTGTGATAGTGAAGGTAAGGGTGTGAGGGTGAAGGTAAGCATGTGAGGTTGAAGATAAAGATATGAAGTTGGAGATAAAGGTTAGAGGGTGAAGGTGAAGGTAACGGATGTGAGTTTGAAGGTAAAGGTGTGAGGTTGAAGGTAAGGGTGTGAGGTTTGGAGATAAAGGTGCGAGGTTGAAGGTGTTGATAGTGAAGGTAAGGGTGTGAGGGTGAAGGTAAGGGTGTGAGGGTGAAGGTAAGGGTGTGAGGTTGGAGATAAAGGAGCGAGGTTGAAGGTGAAGGTAAGGGTGCAATGGTGAAGGTAAGGGTGTGAGGTTGAAGATAAAGGTGCGAGGTTGAAGGTTGTGATGGTGAAGGTAAGGGTGTGAGGGTGAAGGTAAGCATGTGAGGTTTGAAGATAAAGGTGTGAAGTTGGAGATAAAGGTTTAGAGGGTTAAGGTAACGGAGTGAGGTTGAAGGTAAGGGTATGAGGTTGAAGTTAAAAGTGTGAGGTTTGAAGATAAGGGTGTGAGGTTGAAGGTAAGGGTGCGAGGTTGAAGGTAAAGGTGTGAAATTGAAGGTAAAGGGTGTGAGGTTGAAGGTGAAGGACAAGTAAGAGCGAGAGAAGTTTCAACAACAACATATTATATAAATTAATTAAAAATTACTTACTTTGTTTTCGTCTTGCATTTGTTTCAGTTGTTTGTAATTTAACTTTTTGTTCTGTTTCAACGCGTGTTAACAGATCTCGAACCACTGACATAAATTGGTTAAACTAAATAGAAGAAAACGCAAAGAAAAATAAGATATGTTTGATAATAAATGGACATTCGTCGAAACTGTAACCTGATTGCGGTGAGATCCTAGGAGATTTTGGCGATATCTGACCACGGTCACGGAATCCTAAAATCCTAAATCCTTTTCACATAATTTGTTTCAATTAAGCTGGAAATAACTGTTTTATACAAAAAACTAAAGTCTTTCATCTTCTATAATAAAAAATAAATGTGTTATTTACCGTTTTGGGACGGTCCGTATAGAAAAATATTTGCCCTCGGTCTCATAAACGATCCTCGGCATTTTCTGAAACCTCGGGCAAATATTTTAGATACGGACCTCCCATCCGGTATATATAATAACATATATATATATATATATATATATAGTAATTAGATAAGAATTTTAAGAACTATAATTTATATTAAATATCATTAAAAATTAACTATATACTAAACTAATACAGCAAAGTACTATAATAAAATATTGTTAAAAATTTCCTTCCTAAACATTTCAATGTTTTAGCAGGTATGTTAGAATTCCAGGCTACTGCTCCATTATAGGCTTGACTATTTTTAAGAAAATTTGTATTGGGTTTGGGAATACTTATAAATTAACATGATTACCCCTAATATTGTAGTTCACGTGCTGTGTCCCTTCTAGATAATTGCTCCGAGAGATAAGAAGGGACCAGGTTATGTATTACTTTGAACATTAACACTTCGTTATTTATTAACAACTGATCTTCTAATCTTTGCCAGCCTAACTGTTCCAGTACTTCAGTTGATCTAATTTCGTAGACAGATCGCGTACTTATTCTTGCCTGCCCTCTTTTGCAGTTTTTGCAATTTATGATCTGAGGACTTAGTCTAACCTGAATATGTGCAAGCACAAAATCCGTAAGATTGACCTTTATCTAACCTTTATTGATGTAATAGATCAAACACGAGAAAGAGTGTTTCATCCGATATCCAGTGAGGTTACTGGATAGAGGATAGAACACTCTTTCGAGTGTTTGATATTACATCTCGAACGAATCAGTATTTTACGAGAAATTTGAGATGGAAATTGTCAAAATCCTATGCTAATTAAAACCATGAGGTATCCAGTTGTCCGTCTCGGTCATATGGGACTTATAGTACGTATTCCATATAAGGTCATATCGAACGGGACTGGGAAGAGCAAATACGTTGCCCTAACGAGCATATACGTTGCCCTGACGAGCAAATACATTGCCCTCGTACCAGCCCACTGGATGCGGATAGTTAACACGTTACGATATGTTCGATTATCCGATCTTTTTAAGAAAAACTCCGTTCGCTAGCCGGATAAGCTGTACGCATATTATAAACAGATAATTTACCTTTGTTTTAATATATATTGTATAGCTTTGGGAGTTGATTATTTCTCAAGAAAACGTTCGTCGAATACAGCCGAAAGTTCGTTTACAAGATGGTATCCGTAATACGAAAATTATATTTTTGGGCATGTTCGATTATTCGCTTTCAAAGAGATCTAAGTTAGCTACCAGGATAAGCTGTGTGTATGTTGTAAATAGGATAATTTAACTTTAAAAGATTATATGCTATAGCTTTGTGGGAGGGTTAGGACCTTTGTTGTTTTGGGGTCGGTTACAATCCAATTAACTTGGAGGCTGGTACGAGGGCAATGTATTTGCTCGTTAGGGCAACGTATATGCTCGTTAGGGGCAATGTATTTGCTCTTCCCAGTCCCGTCCGATATGACCTTATATGGAATACGTACTATAAGTATCTATCGTCTCGGTACTGATTTTCTTTGTTTTCGGCTCATGAATTATTAATGAGTTTGAGATAGCAACTTCAACTGCTGTGAGCGTTGTCTTATACAGTAATCTATATCTAAGATTCATCTTTATAGTTTCTTATCGTTGATTAGGTACCAGCTTTCACCCGAGTGTCAATTAACATCCTTTGGTTTGGTCTATTTACGAAGAGATCGATAAAGTCGGATAAACGGCCTTTTGCAAATTGTGATCAACAAATTAATACACGGCGTGCGAGGTCTGGGGACCAAGGATGCGGAAAATCCCGCAGGGTGTATATGGATGAAATTCTTGGGGGGAGGGGTAGAAAAGGCGAGTGAGGGATTATTGCGGATTCGTATTTTTAGTATATAGCATATTCATGGGGGTTGATGGTTTACCTGAGTAATATTAAGGCCTGGTTCCACAGCCAGTGGTAACAAGAAAGGAACTGCATTTTTCGCAATGTAATCTTTATCTAAAACTAAGTTTTTTATGAATCATCGTCTGCTTGAAAATTCCTGAAAATTAAGTAAAAAGACAGAAATTATTTTACTTCGAGCGCTTCATGGAATCTTTATGATAAATTCTGAGAAGTTAATGACTACTGCGATGAAGTGTTGTGACTTTTTTCCAGAAAATCAAAGTATAACACTACAACAATGCAACACTGCGACACTACGACACTAAAACACTACGACACTAAAACACTGCGACACTAAAACACTGCGACACTGCGACACTACGACACTGCGACACTACGACACTGCAACACTACAACACTACGACACTACGACAGTTACTACTCCCAATACATGTGACTCCACTTAAGGTCAGGAAGTGATCAAACTGTGGTGTCTGTCAGATGATAGCGTTTCTGTATGGATTTGGTGTTCATCGTCACTCTAAGTAAACCGCATTTGGACTGCTTTAAATCCATTCTCCATTATTCGCACCACCGGCATATTTTATCATGCAAGGTCGTGCTGGAGGCATTCCCGTACCTTGTGTCTTTAATCGCACGATAACATTTGGTGTCGTCGGCAAACAAGACACTACGACACTACGACTACGACACTACGACACTACAACACTACGACACTACGACACTGCGACACTACAACACTACAACACTACGACACTACGACACTGCGACACTACATGTAAATAAGTACTCACTCACTTAATATTAAAGAAAAACAATAAATTTAAGGCTGCAATCTTTGAGCTTCTTTTCACAAATGGTGATAATTCATTAAGAAGAAATAAATATAAAAGCTGCTAAGTTCTCAAAAGAAATGGATGTACAGTAATATGAAAAGGAGAACTCAATGTGTCAAAAAATACTTAAAGGGATATGGCAATATAAATTAATTTTGTCTCATTTGAAAGAACTCGTAAAATGGTATAAGAAGACCTTTTACAATTTTTTCTGTATCTTTCTTGGTTTTTGAAATATTTCAGATAATTATGACAAAAGACAGTCTACAATCCGCCATCTTGTTGTAATATTTGACCTAATTAACTAGGAAATTGGTGACGTCACAAGCAGGGTTACTCCATAGGTGACAGAATTTCCGCGGAAGGCCTTTTTAAAATGTTGTGGGTCAATTGAAAATGGAAATAGTGCAACATAATCGAGTTTCTGGCTCATAATGTCGTAAGGTTGGCAAGATAAAAAATTACACATTAACATTATGAATGGACATACTGTTCTGGATAAAACAATCCTACCCAAAGAAAAGAAACCTAAGAGATCAACGAGATCGTGTAGTAAAGAAACTGGCACCACCTTTGAGGAGCGGACTGTGCAGAACATCAACGTACAGAGATCATACTTGGTCAGGTCAACAAGGACATGGAACGCGCTACCAAAGGAAGTGCCCCGTCACACAACATATCTGACAAAATTTAAAAAATAATCTAAAAAAAATACTATGACTCTGCTCTACGCTCAAACTTTCAACGCTGAGGACACACCGTACATGGAAGACAGTCTGTGTCAAGTGTAATTCGGCTCGCAGTCTATTGGTCCTCCCTTCTTGTTGTTTTTAAACTTGTTTTTAAACTACACTCGTGTCCTTGGTCTTCGTGTGATTTTTCAGACTTTTGTGTAATTGTCTGTTTGATTAGTTGCTTGTTTGTTTGCTTGTTGTCTGTCTGTCTGTAAGTCTGTCTGTCTGTCTGTCTGTCTGTCTGTCTGTCTGTCTGTCTGTAAGTCTGTAAGTAAGTCTGTCTGTCTGTCTGTCTGTCTGTATGTCTACTTGTTTCTGTCTTCTTTTCATTCTACTCATTTCTTTTTCCTGTTTTTTGTACCTCATTCAAAAATATTGTAATAATGGATCCGCAAGTAATTGGCCTTCAGCTGTTGCGGTTTTCCCGCCTTCTAACTTGTATTTGTATGAATGTATTTGACATATTATTGTAATCATGTAAGGCAAAGCTTAATAAAATAAAATAAAAATTTCACTTTACCCTACTTATGGACGTCACATGCATATCGAAAATAATTCCAAGATGGCGGACAGCACGCTGTCTTTCGTCAAATTATTTCGAAAACCAAAAAAGATAAGGGAAAATTGTAAAAGGTCTTGTTATACCATTTCACGAGTTCTTTCAAATGAGACAATGTTAACTTATATTGCCATATTCCTTTAAAGGACATTGGCAACAGAAATTAAGTTTGTCTAATATGAAAGAACTCGTTAAAATGATAGAGTAACACCTTTTACAACTTTCCGTATTTTACTTCGTTTTTGAAATATTTTCAGTTTGTTTGATATGTAAATGAATCGTATCTGACGTCAGGTGTTGGGTAGAGAATATCACACATTAGAATATTAGTTCCATCTTGTTCCACAAATTTACTTGAAAATGTGCGTACAATAACTCCTCATGATAATGAACATTGTAAATTTAGCAATCACTGAGATATAAGATTGCGTAACATATAATATATATATCGTATAACATATAATATATAATCCCCTCGCCCGGCGCGAAGCGCCGGCCGAAGGCCGAAGGCCTGAGGGCGAGGGTGCTAATATCGACCGGCGTTTAGTCCCTT
This sequence comes from Chrysogorgia sp. JL179-B06, assembly GCA_035772405.1. Taxonomy (NCBI): domain Eukaryota; kingdom Metazoa; phylum Cnidaria; class Anthozoa; order Scleralcyonacea; family Chrysogorgiidae; genus Chrysogorgia; species Chrysogorgia sp. JL179-B06. Next base: position 7,125 of record JAYKKM010000099.1, on the reverse strand, counting down.
ACCACGCGAGATCCAAGTGTTCCTGATTTCGGATCGGGTTTTATAGGTATATTTATATATATGCATCAACCGTCCTATGCGTTGCCATCGGAAAATTTGACCCTGGTGACTAGATATGGTAAATATCTGCATTGAATTAAAAGCAAGTACGTGTTTGTCGGGTTATAACGGTGAATGAAGATTTATGTTCAAAAAGATTGTGAAAAGGCAGTGAAAATGCAATTATATCGTCGTCGGAAGATGTCAAGTTCGTAAATCAAGTTTTATACGTAATAATCAAAGACAGACACAAGTAAAAGGTAAAAGGACTATTATAATTATGTACATTGTGATTTTCTCACCGGTCTGTGTTGAGCAATTAATTTGCCTTTTCTGCATAGTTTTTTTTGGTTAGGGTTAGCAATTTGGTTAGGATTAGGTTTAGGATTTCGTTGAATTCGAAGAGGCTATAGCGTCGTACGGCTACCGTACGAATAGCCATTACCTTCAGTTCAGTTCAGTTGAGTGCTTTTTGACTTGACTCCGCTATAAATTTTAATGTAATTTAAATAATTGTACACTGTATTGTGTATTTGCAAGCTCCGAAATCTAATAGACACATTTTGAAATACTTAACAGAGAGATTTGGGAAAATTTGAAGGTGTGTAATGTTTTGAATTTTCAAAACATATATGTATAATATTTTGACAGTTGGAATTAAATATCAGGCTTGGACTGGCCATTGACAAGATGGCACAATGGCCAGTCCTAGCCTGTTTAAAATATATACCATTTGTTCTTTATAATACTGCTGAATAGTAAGTGTAGTACAAATTTTGGAATTGCATGTACAGTATGTTTATTATTTGATTAAAATTATAAATACTATATGCTTGATAATTAGCCTATATATATACACAAGTTTAGGGTGAAAAAACATGCATACTATTGCTGTGTTTATATGACCTGGGCCTGGCCTACAATTTTGTAGCAATAAACAAGCATTACTGTGTATACTTGTCAGTGTTAATACTTAATATATACACTGCTGTAGTGAATAAGGGAGAGCTCGGGGGGAAACAGACAATACAGTACATGGATGATTGTCCAAGCAAGCTCATAACCTCAGAAAAATTATTCTGTGTCCCGGACATGGATAACTTTCTGATTTCCAGTGAGATGCTCTGACCATTCAAGAGCTACCAAGACTCAGATGGTGAGTGAACGTTACATTTGTGTACTGATTCTATTGATATAACAGCAGTGTATATATTAACACACCCAATCATTAGTCATTACTGAAATATATAGTAACTGGTGTGCATAGGCAGTACATATATCATTAGAACCAGTGCATCATTGTAACCTCTCCATCTGAATCTCGATGGCTCAATGGTTAAAGGCCGTCACTGGCAATAAGAAGGTTATAATTTTTTCAACCAGGAATATTATGTTTCTGACGATATGATCTTGACGTCCATGTTTTGTATACTGGCATGTATTCCATATAACTGTTATAATCTGTGTTTACAGTACTCCATCCATTATGGAACATGTTAGACCTACAGTACAGTAGCTGGCCTAGTGGGTCACAACTTATTCTGTCAATGTAAAATACAGCTTATTATTATGTTCACATTGGGTATGTTGACACTACTGTATGTGTTAGCTAGATCATTGTCGACAAGCAGACTAGGCATGGCATGCTGAATATAGGTTATAATACAGTATATATGTGCAGTGGTGCACGGTGATATAATTTAGATACTATAGTACACAATGCCATATATATGCTTTGTTACATGGCAAATATGGTATCTTGCAATCTGCATTAGGCATTATTATTATTAGTATTATTATTGTTAATGCATTATTATTAGTAGTATTAATAATAATAATACAATAATATTTATACAGGATAGCCCCTTCAATGCTAACACTGGTATATTGATACCAGTGTTAGCAGTGAAGGGGCTATCTATTCAATATGGTGTCTTGTTTTCTAACTGAATTACAGTTGTTACAAATTTCAACACATATTCACAAATGTACAGTACAATGTTACAAAAACTAATTTTAACTCAAAAGTTGTATATCCTTCACATATTGTCTATTAAGGCAATAGATAATGGTGCTATAACATGTATGAACAGATTAATTGAAACATGGAAAATAGCTCTTTACAGGTAGATATGATGTTAAAATGCCATGGAATTTCCTAACTAGCATTACACAATGTAACTTGCTTCTAATACAAGAGGTACAAAACTTAGGAAAGATCATTTTTTCCTGACATGCATAGAGACCTCTGATTATGACCATCAATATTTAGTTATCCATATTCCTGCCAGCTCCATGTCACAGTAGTCCAATGTGGGTAGAATTATCAACTTACTGTACCTTGGAGTAGAATCCCTAATATGTCTTAGTAAATCTAATTTGAATGGACCCCTATACATTTGCAATATATGCATGCCATCCGTCGACATTTGAACAAATTTTGATTTTTTTAAAGGACACTCATTGTGTGATAGAGATGCACTTTCTTCCTTCAACAGCCTTTGGTGTCCATACACACAATAATGCATTGATTATTTCGTGAGTCATCAATATTGTGATAAAAGTAATTTCTTTCTTAGTGATTGATGGTAGAAACAGCAGTAGACCCCCCACTATTCTGTTGCTGCACTCAAAAATTAAAAAGTTTAATTGGGCTGCATGTATTTATTTTGATGTCCTATGAAACAATTAAATTCAGACAATACAAAGCTCTGAGAGATATTGTGCACTGAAAATTTATTTACTGTAGTTTGGCAAATGAAGTGGCTATTATCTAAATAACTAAAATAAGTACTGTACTGTAAGTTTCAAACAGCAATTGGGCGAGGGTTTTTTGCGTATCGTCTGACTAACCTAAAATGGCCATACAGACCGCGGGCTCACGAGTTGGGATTTCCACCAAAACAGGAAGTACTTCATCTACGACGAGATATTTGTCCAGAAATTCCAATAATTTTCCAAGACAAACAAGAGAGTTAACTCGGACCTTGTGGGGAGAAAATACGAAAAAGAATATCAAATGATGAAATATATTAATGTCGAAACAAGATGAGGAATATTTATAAAATAAGTGACCAACAACACACGCTGGTCTGTTGTATATATCGAGAAAGGAGAAATAAGAGAACTTCAATTTGTCGAAAAATACTTAAGAAAGGGTACTTACGTATATTAATGAACGACGTTACGGACGATGTGTCCTTCAGGTCAGATGGAGAATGAAAGCAACGCGCACGATATATATATATGTATATATATATTCCAACTAGTATATACCAACTATATACAAATGTATATATTCCAACACTCGAAATTTTCCTTCACCAAAAATCCTTAGAACTTTGAAAGTGCTCAATACCATAAAGGTAGAGCGAATATATAGTGAAAGTGGTCTTACCTCAAAATGATAAAAGTCGCAACTGTCAGTTTCACGCAAGGCGATCTTCAGGCGAATCTTCTGAATCTTCGCCTGAAGATCGCCTTGCGTGAAACTGACAGTTGCGGCTTTTATCATTTTGAGGTAAGACCACTTTCACTATATATATATAATTATATATTCTAGAAATTGACATCATTACGTCATCCACACTATATATATATATATATATATATATATATATATATATATATATATATATATATTATATATATATATATATATTATATATATATATATATATATATTGAAGTTCTCTTATTTCTCCTTTTCATATTATATCCAGTTCTTTTGAGAACTTAGTAGCTTTCATATTTATTCTTATCTCGATAAAGGGACTGACGTCACACGTGGACTTTTAGATTTGTCGCTTTTGACTCCTAACTAGACAACGGCAAGTAGTAATGAGAAAATTGAGCCATTTCAATTCTTCATTTTTCTTAACACACATTCGAAAGAAAATTCCGTTGCATAGACACTATAGCAGTCAACCAGAGCGCAGTCCCAGACTTCCAAAGGAAGACTTACTTAGGAAGACTTACTATAGGAAGACTTACGGAGAAATTGTTAGTTTTGAGACACATCGTCTTGATTCTTGGAATAATGGAATGTTTCATGGCAGAGTACTCGATCATCTTGGCAAAACTTGGGATAATAGAAAGAACCAATTCCTAAAAAGGCAGTAAATACGTACCTAAAATGAACAGGTTTTGTGATTGGCTATATGGAACAAAAGTGGTTAGGTTAGGACATTGGTTTCTTTGTGGTTGATTCTATTGTTTTATTGTTTTAATCAACCAATCACAACACTTGATAGTATAGGTAGGTGGCGACGCAAAAAATGTACGCAATGCCTACATATCATTCAAGTTTTAAAATTAATCTACATCATAGATCTTATTCCGAAATGGCTGCCTTTTCTATTGTTTGGAATGTAAGAATTTATAACAAGCTCAGACAAACATTACATACTGACGTCATTTCCAGCGCTTCGCTATTTAATATTATTTTATATTCATATAAATTGGTGGACGGCTATTTTCAAGTTACGGGTAGAGCCACCTAGTCACCAGGACTTTGGTGATTGTTTATATGTGGTTAAATTTATTTAGGGCAAGGTTAATTGCTGATGTAGTTAGCCAGCGGTCTTCTCTTTCATTGTTTCTTGGGTGTCCCAAGTTATTGAGGATGTCACATGGCGCGCACGAGGGTTCACTCACGCTTGCTGAAGCCACGTCGACTACAGCCATTGCCACTTTGCTGCTACTTGGTCGCTCTTGCTTGCTACTGTAGTTGCTAGCTTTGCTAAAACGTTTTGATTGCTATATAGCTCTCAGCACGTGGATTGCTTGCTTGCTTCAACCGTACCCGTACCCAACCCTCCCTTTTTTTCAGGTGAGTATAATCTTTTATATATGACATGTACTATATAAGATTTACTATTCCACTGAGTTTTTTAAGTGTGACAGGTGCCGGGAGGTCTGCCTTGGCAGAGTTGTCATGGCGACCTCTTACTGCTTCCAATCTTATCCAGAAACCCTGGATTGGGCTTGATTGCTCAATGGCTTGACTCATTTGCTTAGCTCGATGGCTATGGCTAGCTTGCTTACTAGCCTTTGCTCCAGAACCCAGGATTGCTCAATTGCTTTGCTCATTTGCGTTACATCGATTGCTAAGCTTGCTTTAACTAGCGTTTGCTACCTACGGCACCTACCTCCAATTTCAACGAATAGCTAGCAGTTTAAATTAAACATATATACTTCGTTCTTTAAAAACCCCACTTTAAATTTCTGTTTCGCTTCAGTAATAACCCTGCTTTTAACAACTCCACCCCCCCTATTGCTTTTCTGAATCGAAAAGAGAAATTTAAAGCGGGGGTTTTTAAACCTAAACGAGAGCATATATGTAAAATTAAAAATCACCAAATTCCTGGTGACTAGGTGCTCTACCGTATCTGAAATAGCCTCCACCATATATAATTAGCTTTGCTATTTAATATTCTTTTATGTGCATATAAATTAGCCTCTTATATAGCCTCGTTATTGTGTTACGAAATTCAAAAATCAATTTCTTCTGAAACGAGACTCTAAGGTCTAATTTAATCGCACCATATAAGAATATTAAATTGGAATCCATTTTGAAAATAAAGTCGATATATTACTTCGAAGACTTTCGTCTTGGATTCTTGGTTGGTAGTTAACACTCGACGGCGGGAAAAATTTGAATTCGCGATTTATCTTTTAAATATTTCGGGAAGCTATACATAGTATATTCTTTAATTAGTTATATCATTACATTTTCGGCTCTTTCCGGAACATTTTGAGCCCTGGAATTGGGGCATATTTTCAAAATAATTCTAAGATATGTTTGCCATATTGTGGCCACTTGGTTACCACATGGTATCATGTATGGTGTCGACGCTCACCCCCCTCCCTCCCCATTTTTATTGACTTAACATAACATCGTTCGTTGCTGCATTGTCAGATTCAAAGGTTTTAGTTTTGAAGAAGTGAGGTAAAGAAAAGAACACTATATTTGTCAATTTGCCACAGGATTTCAGAGCCTGAATAAAAAATACCGGCCGGCGGTCCGCGGTTTTCCGACCAATTTGCAGATAGGCTCTGGGATTTGGCAAATCTCTGATATTCCAAATGGCCCAGTTCGTCAACGCTAAACTCGCGAAGTTCAACCACATTAGTGGGTTTTTACAAAATCCCATAATAAATTGTTGTTTCTCCTTTAGTCAAGCTAATGAAAGATCGTTATCAGAAGTAACCGCCAGGAAACACGATTTTCCTGTGAAGTCAATCAGACGGGAAGGGAGTGAGTGACGACAACGTAGTGTCTGAAAATTCTGGCTACATGAGGTCAAACCTGGAAATACGTGGTGCATCCTGGGATCCTCGTTCCAAGAAAATTATTTTAGTTGTAAGAGAAAGTTTTCATGGGCTGGCTAGTCACCCACTCCCACACTTAACTACGTAAGCCCCGACTTAGAACACATGTGGCCTGTGGGCACTGCGATGACAGTGCCGTAGTGGTGTGGCTGTACCGCACTGTAGGCCGTGTTGGTTATTCTGGGAATGTGACAGTCTGTGTAGCTAGACAAAGAAACACAAATGCCTAAACTATAAAGATAAAAAGATTTTTCAATGTAATGGATTTGCTGCAGATGCTACTAGGGAAATTGCTAGGCACGGCTTTATGAAACGAGTTGTTTTAGACAATCGTAATGCAACCATGGGGTTTTCAAAGAAATTATTTGGTTTCCTTATAGCGTAGGGATGCCAAGAAAGGTTGGAATAACTTTCCAGGTCTGACATGAATGGCGCGGCGCTTTCCCTTTTATGGGGGCACTCCATATATGTCCTTATTCTCTGGCAGGCTACGCTAAACAAGCCACACAGTACTTTGTGGAAAGCTCACCTGTACTTGGTCAGAAGAAGCCTCATGAGCCTGGAAGTACCATAGAGAAGAAACATGAAAATTGTATGGCTTCTTTTGGCGTCTTCGTCAAGAACAAATCCATCTTTTTTTATAAAAATTAATACGTTCTACAGAAAAGGAAAGGACATATTTTGCGAAACAACAAACATGAAGGGACAAGAAACCATTTATGATGAAAATCATGTCTATACCAATTTCTTTCA
>JAYKKM010000098.1:1690000-1735284 GCA_035772405.1 Chrysogorgia sp. JL179-B06 | reverse complement strand
TATTTTCAAACTATGCTTTTGACGAAAAGCTGCCAATTTTGAAAAACGTAAAATGTTTCTTGTTTGTTATTCCATGATTTAGTTATATTGATTAATGTCGATTCGTTTGAGAATTTAGCCACGCATTTTGCGTCAGCTTTATTGTAGTATTTTGTTTTTCTTGCACCATTATAATTTCGAAGTAGTGTTGTAGTGTACAAATTCCTTTGTAAATAAGTTCTCCATTATCTTATTTTAAGTTTTGATATGGCATTGACATCCATACCTGTAGATTCAATTTCTGTCTCCTCCTTGACTACTTTACTTTTATTATTTTCCCCTCCAATAATGTCATCCTTAATGACACAAATATTGTGGAACAGTATTTATTAAAGCAGAATAATATAGTATGTGATGAGGTAAACTATTGTGACAACTAGCTGCACAAGATGTTTATTTTAATTCATTCTTTGAAATAAGACAAACGATAAGTTTCTCTTAATATGTAACTTTTAATTATATTTCCAAACTTTCATATTGTGTTACACGAGCGGGAAGTAAGTATTTTCAGATACTCACTTATTTATTTACCCTTTGTGCCTTCATCAATTGTCAAATCTCAAGATACAATTATAAATAAATAGGCTTTAATTAAAAACACTTAAAATCCTAGATTCCCTCTAGCTAAATATTATTCGACTCGTTTGAGTACTTAGCCCACGCCATTTACGTCAGTTTACTGTAGTATTTTGTTTTTCTTGCCCCATATATTTTCGAAAGTCGTGGTGGCAGTGTATGAATTCCTTTGTAAAGCGCTTTTCTCCATATTTTAAGTTTAGGTTTTGGCATTGGCATTTCATACCTGTAGATTCATTTTCTGTCTCCTTGCTTACTTCACTTTTGTTATTTTCCCCTCCAAAATTGTCCTCATCCTGAAATCACACTAATATTGGCGGAACAGATATTTATTAAAGCAGAATAATATAGTATGTGAAGGGTAAACTATTGTGACAAACTTCCCCCTGCACACGATGTTTATTTTAATTATTTTTGAAATAAGACAAACATAATTTTTCTCATTCATATTCAATTTAAATTATATCATTTTCATATTGGGGTTACCGTACGGGAAGTAAGAATTTCCAGATTCTCACATATTCCTTTACCTTTGTGCCTTCATCAACTGTCAAATCTAAGATTACAATTATAAATAAAAAGGCTTTTAATAAATACATTAAAATCCTATGTGGGAATACTAGCTAAATATTATACGATTCCTTTGAGTACTTTCACGCTTTTTACATCAGTTTGCATGTAGTATTTTGTTGTTTCGTGCACCATAACAATTTCGTAGTATAGTGTTGTAGTGTACGAATTCCTTTGTAAAAAGTTCTCTATATCTATTTTAAGTTTTGATTTGGCATTGGGATTCATACCTGTAGATTCATTTTCTGTCTCCTTGCTTACTTCACTTTTATTATTTTCCGGGCCTCACAGAAATGTCCTAATCCTGTGTTACAGATGATGTTAATGTAAACCATTGTGATAATTTGTCACACAAACTTTACTTACCAAAGTACACGAGGGTTTAATCAATAGTATTTCATATTAACTTTATTAAAGTTTTATTATTACATTTACTTATTAACTGAGGATAGTATTTTCTTGCAGGCTTTCGTACAGACCGAGCGACGAAGGAGAGAGGTTTGTGCGATAAAACCGAAAGCAAATACTTTCCAGTACAGACCGTGGAATGTAGGTTAATGCTCGAGAACCCAATCAGCATGCGCATCGTTTTTTGTTAGGGAACGGAAAACGATATAATAATTGCATTTACCAAAGCGATAATTATATACGCAATACTCATATCTCACCTTGAGAAAAGGATTATGATAAGCTTATTATTACAATCAGTATAATTCCAAAAAAATGAGCTTGTGTTAACTTGAAGATTTGTCATTCATATAATTGTTCCTGATTGTCATGTACACTGGTGCCGACAGTGTAATCCTATTGTAGTCATGGTTTCTCTATATTTTTTCATGTAAATTGTTCCGCAGTTTTAAAATCCTATTGTAGTCCTGTTTATAATTTTTACATAATGCAATGTAGGCAAAATGTTAAACCTTGAAAGGATGAACTATACAGTATGTATAGATAAACGAGTCTGGAAAATTGGTAACCGGCGTAGCTGGTGGTATAAGGGGGTTCGGGTGCGAGCGATAGGCGGGCAACGCGAAATCGCCTACCCAAAAACCATGGTCCATGTGTTTTTTGAATGGGTCGTGCGCTGGTGACGGAGAATAATTCTAATTGGTCAGAATATTGATTTTTGATATCAGGAGTAATCATATTACAAGTATGAGGGGGGGTTGGGACAATGTATAGAGAAAGTATTGGCATTATTTAAGCGCTATCGGTCGTGACGTCGTTTTGACGAGTGAAGAACGAATTGCAATTGTATTTCTATTGCTTGGTATACGTGCGATTGTAATTTTGCCAACTGGATTTGGTAAAAGTATATATATTTATATGCAAATTATTTCTTCCTGTTTACAATAGCCGATATCCATGAAAGCAATGAAAGTGAATAGTGCATGAAGCTTAAAATACTCAAACGTCAATGACTACACTTTTGTTTCAAGGTCCCCACAAACGTGACTGCCACGACGGAAAATGATGAATAACTTTTAACGATAACCACTTTACTATATGATTTATATTATATGTATATATATGTATATATATATATATATATATATATCTATTTATATATATATATAGTATATTTATACTATATATTTATCTTTATATATATATATATATATATCTATATATATATATGTGAAAGGATTGTATGGTGAAGGTTAATTTCCGAGTGTTGGAATACATACATTTTAAGACCATACCGGGACCAGTTGCGAAAAATGCAACTTTAGCGGCCTTCCGGTAGAGAATTAAACCCGCGACCACTCGCGATTGCTAGTGCAGCGCTCTGAGCCACTGAGCTAACGAAGCCGTTGCCGAGAGCCTAGACCACGAGTTCGTGTATATATGGTGGTAATGGCCGGGATAAAGATTCTAGGTATATTATAGGTAATAATTTGGCATTTCACTCGATCAAAACTACATGTTGAAAGGATTTATGGTGAAGGAAAATTTCGAGTGTTGGCAATACATACCATTTTAAGACCAAACCGGGACCAGTTGCGAAAAATGCAACTATAGCGGCGCCTTCCGGTAGGAATTAAAAACCCGCGAACCCTGCGATTGGCTAGTGCAGCGCTCTGACCACTGAGCTACGGAAGCCGTTGCCGAGGAGCTCTAGCCACGAGTTCTGTATACTATGGTGGTAATGCCGGGATAAGATTCTACGGTAGTAGTTATAGGTAATATTTGGCCATTTCACTCGATCAAACTACATGTTGAAAGGAAATCATTATCCCAGGCATTACCACCATATATACAGGGGAACTCGTGGCTTAGGCATCTCGGCAAACGGCTTCCGTAGCTCAGTGGTCAGAGCGCTGCACTAGCAAATCGCAGGGTCGCGGGTTTAATTCCTACCGGAAGGACCGCTAAGTTCGCGCATTTTTCGCCAACTGGTCCCGGTTTGGGTCTTAAAATGTATGTATTCCAACACTCGAAATTTTCCATCACCATAAATCCTTTCAACATGTAGTTTGATCGAGTGAAATGACCAAATATTACCTATATATATTATATCTTATATATATATAATTTTCAATATATATTATATATATATCTAAATATATATTCTATATTATATTTAATATATATATATATTATATATATATATTACTATATATATTATATATACTATATATATATATAGTATATAATATATATACATATATTGAGCATATATTTACATATATGGCTTATCCTCATTATCCTGCACTACATTCACCTGCGGGTAAAACACAAAATGGCTGCCAGTTTTGCTTTTTAGTTTGCCGAAGCCAGGATATTTTTGTGATAAACAAGGTTGTACTATGGTTGGTGAGTAAGAGACAAAGACTGTGAAATGAAATAAATAGGGCTTATATATATTATATATATATATATATAATTTCCAAAAAAGACAACAATAGAGATAGTCTTCTTTGTCAGGATAGAGGTAACAATAAATCCAAAGTTAATAGGATGCCTCTAGTTATGAATTTTCATCCAGCGTTGTCAGGGGTAAGGAATATTATTGATCTCTATCTGGCCTATTTTGCATGCTTCGGATGACCCATGAAGGAAATACTTTGGAGATAAGCCTATGTAATTGCATATAGGAGGCCCAAAAAATGTTAAGGATGTTTTGGTTTAGAGCAAAATTGAAAGGTGAAAATTCAGATGTAAGGGATAAAGGTATGAAAAAAATGCGGTAGAGTCTCGCTGTCAAATTTGTAAATATGTTGATGAAGGATGTAACTTTGCTAGGGGCGGGTGAATACATACTTCATCAATTACGCGTTTGATTGCGATTCAGTTGGAGGTTATTTATACTTATGTAATCATGTAAGCAAATGTGCTAAGCATTTATGTGGGAAAGCACGATTACATCATTTAGGAAAAGATTTAATAACCATGAAGAGTAGTTTGATGAATAGGTTCGGGCAAGGGTTGTAGGGGAATAGCATGTGAACATTTGTATGCAACATTTTTTGAAAGGATGGACTCATAATGGATTGGAAGATGTTAAAATTAAAATAATTGACAAACAAATGTAAAATGATCCGACAACAAGGGAGAGATTCTGAGGGCATACCAAGGTTAGATTCATTTATAGCCTAGGGGACTTAATATTAGGGATTTGTTTGTAAACAATAGGTGCATTTTTAATTAGATCGTAGAGTTATATAGTAGCGCTTCAACAATCTGGGGTACTCATATCTTGACAAAGGAAGGGGGCTTGCCCCGAAACGCTTGATGTTTAAATAATGCTTTTTAAAGGTTTTCTCTAATCCCTGATGTTTTATAATATATTATATATATATATATATATATTATATATATATTATATGATACTATATTATTATATAGTATATTTAGTATATATATATGATACATATATATCATATATATATATATATATTATAATTATATATTATATATATATATATATATAATATTTGATATATTATATATATATGCCAAAAGGGTGTCAAAGTAGAAAGTAGCCAATCAAATGCATCGGGAGATAGAACTAATAATTAATGAGATGCGAAAAGTTAAATCATTTGCTATTACTCAGTGAGATTGTTTATCACATAATGCCGGGGGGAAGGGGAAAATTGAGCCAATTAAATTAATCCTGGTTAAAACTTTATTCATGATGTCCAAAGCCCTAGGGACCGCAGAATACATTTAAATTTGCTCCACGGGTTAGGTTTTTGGACCATTTCACCGATTCGGCACGGAGAAGTAACAATTTCAGCTGTTATAGGATTTTTTCCCGCCCCACCTCCCCATCAGCTGCAACACACACACAAGCCTATCCCGGTCCTGCCACTTCTACAGCCTTGGGCGGAAAAAATGTATCTTTGGTCCCGATTCTTAATTCCCTTTCCGCTCAAGGTATTGTGTGGGGAGCAGAACCACTGGTAATACATTACTATTTTACCATTCCATCAGCAAACAGACTGAGGAGGAGGGAGACATTACAGGTTCCAATATTCAAGGGAGATTATGCGATAGTAAATGCGGTAAGAAAACAAACTTGAAATAAGGGATATATATCTGTATATATATATATAGTACTATATAACTATAATAAATAATAATAAGGCTTCTTCGAATGGCTCTTCGTCAGAGAGGAAGAGGAGAAGGGCTTATCACACTCCAACACGTGGACTCCTACGTTCTCTCTGTTTCGGCAGTATATTACCACTGACTACGCAGTAGTCAGACTGACAACACTGACTACGCAGCTGACCCACTGACTACTGACAGACACTGACTACGCAGCACGCTACTTTTATTTCCACACCACAGGCTGTTATAGTACTCGTGGTCTCCTACCTTGGAAAAGTTTTATAAACGAGACACAAATCTCTTCTCTTGAATCGTTTAACTAGACAGCAATTTGTGGATAGTAGTGCGATTGTCGGTTCAATTTTTGTTTACCATTGACCACAACAACCATGCTTCATGCTTCACTATTTACCAGGCTCACGTTCTGATTGGTTCTCTTATACAAACATATTCGGTGGGCGGTATTTTCTGCCGTTTCCCGCTTACCGTCAGCGCCCGAACCCCCTAATACCTACCAACTGCGTAGGATAGCAAATTGATAAAAATTTCAACCATTGTTCATTTTCCTGTAGTTTATGTCCAACCACCCCTTTGTTCACTAGTCCCATGGGGGGGGGGGTTTTAATAAGGGGTTCCCCCAGCTGTTTGTTAAAAAAAAAAAGTATGTTGTGTTGCTCAACACTGGTAAGAGTGCGTAAGTTATATTGAACATATAGTAGTATACGTTTCTTCTGACAACTAATACATTTTCATTTGCCTTGGCACGTATCTTGACAACTTTAGTAAGATACCCACATCCAATTGTTTGTTTGGCGAAAGGAAAAATACCTTGTGACATAAGAAACTAATTGATTTCAACAATATTTACCTTTTTTTTAAGCCAAGGATAATCTTTTTGTCCATAGTCGTACAATATCTCGTGCCCTGGACGAATGTCTTTCAATGCAAATAAACACAGGGCAGGTATACCATCTACTTTCAACACCTTCATTTTTGCATTAATTTCTTTGCGTATGCCATGGTTAACCAATCGACCTAGTTTGCAGCCTTTGTTTAATTCCGAAGTTGCATCGTAACTGTTAACATAAATATTGGATAAAGGTTGTTTGGTTATACTGAAATCATCATATATTCTGACACGATCAGCGTATGCTTATACTGTACTGTACTGTACTGTACTGTACTGTACTGTAATTGAAACTTTTACCTGTATAGAACACTTGTGTTTGTTCACGAAACGATTTTATTTTATATATATATATATATATATATATATATATATATATATATATATATATATATATATATATATATATATATATATATATATATATATATTTATATATATATATATATATATATATATATATATATATATATATATATATATATATATATATAATATATATATATATATTACTCTGATGAAGGGCTCCGCTCGAAACGTCAGTATTTCGTTACCTATTATCACGGCAGTTCACCACCTTTTCACTTTGCTATATATAATATATAGCAAAGTACAAAGGTGGTGAATATATATATATATATATATATATATATATATATATATATATATATATATATATATATATATATATATATATATATATATATATATATATATATATATATATATATATATATATATATATATATATAGCAATTATTCACCGTAGTGGAGGTGAATAGTGTAGAATATTTACCGAGCCGCGAAGAGGCGAGGTAAATATCCACACTATTCACCGACACTGAGGTGAATAATTGTTTTAGCATATACCTCATAATTATATGAAACAACAAGTTTAACCATAGGTTTAACAATCATATATTTTTCGTATTTGTGCAAGACACCACGAGTTGGCGTACTCGATAGTTGTCAACAAAACAGTTTTCAAAAACTTTTGAATGTATTAATGGTTAGAAAATATTAAGCAAACATACCTGTGGACACTTTTTTTACTTAATTTTGTCGACTTTTCTCCTTATTCTATCACACCAACCTTGTTTATCAACAAAATATCCTGCTTTGGTAAACAAAGCAAAACTGGCCGCTATTTTGTTTCTCCCACAGGTGAATAGCGCAGGATATCCCGAGCTAGAGGAACCAATCAGATTGCGCGAAAAGCACTATTCACCTGCGAGGTATATGCTAAATATATGTATATATATATGTATATATATATATATATATATATATATATATATATATATATATATATATATATATATATATATAATATATATATATATATATATATATATATATATATATATAATATATATATATATATATATATATAATATATATATATATATATATATATATATATACATATATATATTATATATATATATATATATATATATATATATATATTATATATATATATATATATATATAATATATATATATATATATATATATATATATATATATATATATATATATATATATATATATATATATATATAAATATATATATATATATATTATATATATATATATATATATATATATATATATATATATATATATATATATATATATATATATAAATATAAATATATATATATATATATATATATATATATATATATATATATAAATATATATATATATATATATATATATATATATATAAATAAACAATTATACCATGAGCTCGAGTCGTATATGAGCTGATAGCCAAGAGAGCGAATGGTATAATTGTTTAATAATATAGACATTCCACTATATAATAAGCCAAAAATTTATTAACAATTCCACAATAATTAAATGCTAATGACATAAACAAATGACGTTTCCGCCATGACGAGTGCAAATTATATTTATGTACATTCGTATTTATGACAAAAAGTACAAGCTTTGTGAAACTTAACCTGGCTGGGCAAAGATTTTCCAGTCGCACTCGTCTTCGACGTCGGCTAAACCGCCTTAGTGTTTTTTTGTTGACGGGATTGAACCTGGCGACCTCCCGGTTCAACTCGAAATATAACTTGCCGTCTGCTCTGCATGTTGATCTTAAAACCATCATAATCATCATATTTGGCTTAAGTTTCCTCTGGTTTTCTCTTCCTCGTCGTCCCAAGTAAAGGCCAAGATAAAACAAAACGGTACGAAGCAATTGCGATGGATCAGTGCTGTCGGCTGGACATAATTCGCCCCTCAACAACAACTTAATTTTCCTCTGGATTATTGGCTTTTTGTGGACCAAACCGGCGATTTTCCCAGTTTTCCTAAGGTCTTTCACGAACGCATCTAACACTGAATTTGCTTCGGTAAAAGTAGGGTGGTCAATGATGGAAAATGGCTTGTTGTTGGGAGGATTTCTCAAGAATTTGTCAACTTTTTTATTGTAAATACGAGCCGTCAACTTGCCTAGCAGATGTATGAAACACCTTAAAGCAAGTGTTTATCTCTGCTTTTGTCATCCCTGTGATGTACAAACCGCCAGAAAAATTGGAAGAGGTAAACAAATTCAAAATTTTATGTAATTAATTTAATTTCTACCTTTCTCTCTTCTCTTTTAAAACTTTACACTCGTTTTCATCGTTTCATGTCAAATTTAATTTCAAAACCTCCCCTTATTTTGGAAAATGCTAATTTTTAGTTTGCTTTACTTATTATTAAATATTTTCATTCCATATCTTGTTGTTTTTTTGGTATTATCAGTGGTATTGCATTCTCAAGAAGGGTTTTTATTTCTTGTTCAAGCTGAGCAAAACGGTCAACCATTTTGTGTTTTTATTGCTTTCATTTACTCACCGTATATGAGCTGATATACGGTGAGTAGCTCAACCAATCAGATTGCAGAACAGCTCATATACAGTGGATGGCTATATTATAAATATATATATATATATATATATATATATATATATATATATATATATATATATATATATATATATATATATTTATATATATATTATATATATATAGGTAAAAGTTTCAATAAACAACCAAAGAAACAACATTTTAAATAAGATGTAGTAAAAACCATTAGTAAAATTGCACCAACGTTTTCGCTTTATTGTAAGCTCTGCAGGTGCGTGTATAAAGCGAAAATTATAACATTTTATACAAATGTTTTTACTATATCTTATTTCTATATCTTATTTCATATATATAAATATATATATATATATATATATATATATATATATATATATATATATATATATATATATATATATATATATATATATATATATATATATATATATATATATATATATATATATATATATATATATATATTGAAAACGATGGTCCATATTGATAAGAGATGGTTGGGCATTTAATCTTGATTCATTTGCGCCACAAGGTTGAACTTTAGGGATTTCATGTAATTTACTTTATATCATTTTGTTCATTATATAAAGCCGAAATATGGAACTCGAAGTTACCATGACAATGGGCTGATAAATAAATTTTTTATGATAGAATTATAGTTTTTTAACATTCAAGAATGGAGGGATATTGATGATTACGCATGGTTAGTTCTCCGAGTATAGTTATATATAGTTGTTCTCCGAGTGTACGAAACCATCATTAAATTATTAATCTGCATCCATCAGTCAAGTGGCAATATCAACGTCCAATAATACAGTCTGGATTGAGTTCGATATTGCCTTGATGAATATATTTTGAAATGGACGATTTCAAGGTTATAGGGCGCCATATTGAAATGGACAAATAGTCTTGTGCGAGCGCGGTTCAGTGGGTGAGGACTGTTGCAGATCAGGTAGGTAGGTGGACAGTCTTGTGTAAAAATTTTAATGTGAAACATTTATACGAGAAGTTGCCCATAGCTTACCACTTTTGTATCACCTTCATATTTAAAGTAATATCTAAAAACCAAAGTCTTGTCTTTATCCTTCCTTTCTCGCTCTTGTGCCTTTTCGTCGTCAATTAATTCTCCTGGATACTGAAGAAGGAATTGACCTTTCGTAAACGTAGGTCGTTGTAAAAAACTGCGCGGCCTGCAACGAAAATGAATCAATCATCAATTTTATTGAATTACGTTTAGTGCCGCGTCAAAAGGTAAAATGGTGGAGACTTAAGGTGCCATACAGCGACATTGGGATAAATCTCGTGTGAACTGAAACAAATGCAGCAAAGAAGCAAAAATGTCCTGTCATTTGTTCTGAGGTGACCAATTCACGTGACAATCGCTGAAACACAACTAATCTAAATATTTACAGCAACGTTATACCAATTTCCCCTTGAAATTCGTTTTCTCTATCCGTTTAGCCTGTATCACAGCCCCACTTAACACCCTCTATAAATTAGCGGATGTAAGGTGGGGCTTCGAACGCGTGCTAATTCTGTTATCAAACAAATACTGCGTTGCCCTGACGAACAGCCGCTGAGCGGTTGGGTCATCAAGTAGCTTTATATATTCTGTGTCACTCTCCGGAATCGTAAGCCACGTAACACAGAACACGGAATCTGACATACTTTGTAGGAAAGCGTTTACATAATTAAGGGACTGTTTACATGTATGAACTCATTCCGGTTCTGTTCAAATTTATTTATTGCCATTGTTTAAGTGTAGAACCAAGCGTTTTAGCAACAGCTTCTTACCGACATGTGTTAGGATGTGGGATAATTGCCTTTAATTGTATATATAGTCCTAGTAAATAGCTTAGTTTGAATTGTATTTGTACATAATTATTAGTATTTTGATTTAACTTGTCATTTTTGTAACTTGAGTTTTTCAATTTTCCAACTTTTCTAGTTTGTAAAATTGCCATTCAAGTATCTGAATAAATAATTTATTTATCTATGTTTTTCTCTATTTATTTATCTATTATTTATCTGTTTACATGAATCCGGATTGAGATTTATCTCATTCCAGATTGAGTTCAAGCCAGTTCTCATTCCGAATTGAAATCTCATGATGGAAAGTCTTGCGAAATTACGTTTCATTGCGTTCCGTTGTTTGTATCAAACCACTATGACCATAAATAATCTCGGATTTCAAATTTGGCGCGCAAACCCTATAGGTATCATCAGTTTGGTTTCTGTCGACAAAGTTCGTTCTTACGTATCGACATAGTTATACACAAAAACAGTTACCTCTAATATGATATCCGCACCAAACCTTAAATGATAGTGTAGTTTCACATCCCTTGATTTAACAACCAGATTTGCGCGCGCGATATAAAAAATATAAGAAAATTCGCATTTCGGGGTTTCCTCTGTGAATTATGAAGAACAAGTTTCTGAAACAGCCATTAGGGTTTTGCCGGCTATCACGAAAGAATCAACACTGTAATTTGTAGTTCCCTTCCATTGCCATTTTAGCTGTAACAATATATGCGCCAAGCTGTTCACTTTGCCAATACGCCCACGTTCGCCCCTTGGTGTTGGTAACCATTTTGAAGCATTAATTTGGCGCGTATTTAATTTAACTCGAATGGAAAGTCCTGCGAAATTACGTTTTATTGCGTTCCGTTGTTTGTATCAAACCACTGTGACCATAAATTGTATCAATATCATGGCATTAGAGTATTGTACCACCGCGAAGCATACTTGGCAACAATCTCGGATTTCAAATTTGGCGCGCAACGCTTATGCTTAATGTATCATCAGTATGGTTTCTGTCGACAAAGTCGACATAGTTATGCACAAAAGCAGTTAGCTCTAATATGATATCCATGATAGTGTCGTTTCACATGCCCTTGATTTAAGAAACAGATTTGCGCGCGCGAGATATAAAAAATAAAAGAACATTCGCATTTTTAGGTTTCCTCTGTGTATTATGAAGAACAAGTTTCTGAAACGTCAGTATAAAATAATGACCCTTAAAACAGCTATATTTTAGTTCTACGGCTATCACGAAAGAATCAGCACTGCAATTTGTAGTTCCATTACCATTATAGCTGTAACAATATATGCGCCAAGCTGTTCACATTGCCAATACACCCTCCTTCGCCCCTTTGTGTTGGTGGCCATTTTGAAGCATTAATTTGGCGCGTATTTAATTTAACTCGAATGGAAAGTCTTGCGAAATTACTTTATATTGCGTTCCGTTGTTTGTATCAAACCACTGTGACCATAAATTGTATCAATATCATTAGAGTATTGTACCACCGCGAAGCATACTATTGGCAACAATCTCGGATTTCAAATTTGGCGCGCAAGCCTTTATGCCTAAGGTATCATCAGTATCGTTTCTGTCGACAAAGTCGATATAGTTATGCACAAAAATAGTTACCTCTAATATGATATCCACGCCAACCCTTAACTAATGATAGTGTCGTTTCACATGCCCTTGATTTAACAAACAGATTTGCGCGCGCGAGATATAAAAAATAAAAGAACATTCGCATTTTTAGGTTTCCTCTGTGTATTATAATGAACAAGTTTCTGAAACGTCACTATAAAATAATGACCCTTAAAACGACAGCTATTTTAGTTCTGCCGGCTATCACGATAGAATCAACACTTCCGTTGCCATTATAGCTGTAACAATATATCCGCCAAGCTGTCCAACCTCGTTCCCAGGGCCTTATCTCCGCTACACCCCAGCTCGTGTTGGTGGCCATTTTAAAGCATTAATCTGGCGCGTATTTAATTTAACTCGAATGGAAATTCTTGCGAAATTACGTTTTATTGCATTCCGTTGTTTGTATCAAACCACTGTGACCATAAATTGTATCAATATCATGGCATTAGAGTATTGTACCACCGCGAAGCATACTTGGCAACAATATCGGATTTCAAATTTGGCGCGCAACGCTTATGCTTAATGTATCATCAGTATGGTTTCTGTCGACAAAGTTCGTTCTTACACATCTACATAGTTATACACAAAAACAGTTACCTCTAATATGATATCCACGCCAAACCTTTTCACATTGATTTAACCAGATTTGCGCGCGCGATATAGAAAATGAAGAACATTCGCATTTTGGGGTTTCCTCTGTGTATTTTGAAGGACAACTCTGAAACGTCAGAGTATAAAATAATGACCCTTAAAACAGCTATTTTAGTTCAGCCGGCTATCACGAAAGAATCAACACTGTAATTTGTAGTTTCCCTGCCATTACCATTATAGCTGTAACAATATATGCGCCAAGCTGTTCACATTGCCAATACACGCTCCTTCGACCCTTTGTGTTGGTGGCCATTTTGAAGCATTAATTTGGCGCGTATTTAATTTAACTCGAATGGAAAGTCTTGCGAAATTACGTTTTATTGCGTTCCGTTGTTTGTATCAAACCACTGTGACCTTAAATTGTATCAATATCATGGCATTGGAGTATTGTACCACCGCGAAGCATACTATTGGCAACAATCTCGGATTTCAAATTTGGCGCGCAAGCCCTAATATTAAGGTATATCATCAATATGCTTTCTGTCGACATAGTTATGCACAAAAACAGTTACCTCTAATATGATATCCACGCCAAACCTTAACTAATGATAGTGTCGTTTCACATGCCCTTGATTTAACCTCCAGATTTGCGCGAGAGATATGAAACAACCAAATCTGCGCGCGCATTTTAAGAACAAAATTTGCGCGCGCGATTTTAAACCATAAAGGACGTTCGAATTTTGTGGAGGTCTGTGTGTATTGTTTAGAACATGCAAACTTTACGAAACGTCCGAGTAATGTTATTTAAAACAGTTATTTCGAAATGAGTGAAAACTACAGCATTGTCCAAAGCCAAAGGCATGTTACAATCTTGATTAGTGTTAATGGTGTATAATATGATATATATTTATTCATAAATACCCAGCAATGTATCTATTATTACTATATCTACCTTTCTCCTTAAGTATCCGAACTTCGAGTCCATTTTGATCGCCTTGTTCTCGAACATATCGTTTTGCCTTTTCCTCTTCAGATTCACCGTGTCTTCTTCGTTGCTCCATCTCCACTGATACGATGGCTGCCAATGATCTAGATATCTACGGAACACTTCTTCAAATATCTTCAAGCAACGTCAGCATGACGTGTAATAAGTACTTGTGAATGGGCAAGGTTTTTCTGTGTATTAGGTATCAAATTATAATAAATATTGTGCCTGTCACTTCTTGCTTTGTGTTTTCATTAACGGCTAATTGGAATATGAAACAAGGTGGTGTAATTTTCGTTTAAACATTATATATGCGGCATAGGGTAAAGGAGAGTTTAGGTTCGAGGCTAGTTCGAGGATTGTGAAATATGCTAATATGAATTAGGCCTGTTTCAAATGTCGAATTTGTCATGTGTAGAATAAAATGCATTGCATTATTAACTTCAGTACTTTTAAGAAATTTAAGTTCATTTAAGTTCAGTACTTTTAAAATGCAATCCGAACGAGTTCTTTTTACGGGAGGCCGATTACGTTCGACACATGATAAATTCGATGTTTGAAATAGGGCCTTAGTTATTATGTGTTTCAAGCAAATAGCTCTTGTCGCGACATTTACGAATGAATGATGCTTCAATATTTTAGTGGACGACTTGCCAGGAATGTCTGATTCAACCTTTCCTGCATTGCTTTCCAATACGTATCTTCTTGACGAGTCAAATCGTTTGGCATTATAGACAGAATAAAAAGATGAAGTTGTTCCACAACAACAGTGCGCACGAAAGGTTTAATTTACAAAAATAGCGCAGAGGTTTGCCTCTATTTATTCCTTGATGAGTTGCTCATATACTGCTTGCGAAATGGTAAAGGATTTTTGTAGACAAATTTGCTAAATATTTCCTGTCATTAAGTGTCGAGTAAACACCTTGGCCCTTGCCGCGCGCATCGAGTTTTATTTATGTCACTAGAAGGAAATTATATTATGTGCGTAAATTAGACCCTCGACTTGTAACTCCCGACTAAAACCAAACTCGGTAAAACATAGACTGGACTATGTTTGACTATTTTTGACTAATTTACTAAAATAGTCAAATTTTGTACATCAAAGTAGTGCTGCATTCATGGCATGCAGTTTTGAAACACAAATCGAAATATGGTAAGGTTGGATATACTGCCGAAACACGGCGCATTAGTCTCTTTTACTAATTGCTTTCCTCTTTTCTCTTATCAGTTCACTTCTGGCTAGTACTAGAGAGAACGAATGATGTGTATTTTCATAATTATTTAATTAAATACTGTACAATCCGGGGACGTTCGTCTTTTTGACATGATTTTCACACAAAACACATGTTTGTCAGTTTGACCAGGGGCTTTGACAACACAACGCTACAAGAAACTAACACATACTTGACGATACTTCAAACCTATTTGGTAATATGGTTTACAGAAATATGGTTTACAGAACCCTGTTCTGTTCTTTCCGTCTTATATAAATATTTTGGAATATTTTGGAATAATGGTAATTGACCATTTATGCGTGTCCGTCTTGAATATCGTATGAACCAAACTCAATGTAAATGACTTCCAAAGCATTGCGTTCGCCATTGGCAGATGTGCTGCTAATAATTAGCAGAAATTGACATTTGTTGTAGTTTGCATTCTTGCGAAGTTGTTGGTTGCTTTTAAAAAGCCGTTGTGATATGAAGTTTTCTCAATATGGTCATGCATCTTCCCAGTAACAGCATGCTCCTGGCAAGGTGTAAGCGAAATCTTCCAGGTGGACTGTTCTTGAAGTGTCTTTGGAGCTTGTTGTTTGTGGGTAACGTTGTGCATGTTTCTCCAAACTTAGTTGGTGTTTCCTTTGCAGATGATCAGAAAGTCTTGCCATAGGAACGTTGTAATACCGACAACTAGGAACTCTACACGGTCTTCTAATATGCCGATCTGTGAAAGATTTTTGGCGGATATTTCTCTCTTTAACGTTCGCTTCAGGCAACAGCATATTCATTTCCACTGTTATGCCTGGGTGAACTCTTTTGAGGTGTTTATCAAGTCTTTTAAATAACAGACCATGTTGTGTACACCCAGTAACACGACAAACTCCACAAGACGGCATCTGTTTTATTACATCACGTTTCGCTTGAATTATTTTCACAAATATTGTCGTAATTTGACACAGTGGTTGTTAGGATCAGGAAGAATGAACACCTTTTTCCTGGGTAAAATTTAATTACAACTGACAGGTCAATTTCTGTTTGCGACCGTGATGCTTTTGATGGGAAACGGGTTTACTATACGAAGCTTGCGGCTGTTGGTAAGGTGGTTGCATCTAATTATCAATTTTGTATCTCGCGATTTCCGCATTTGTCATTAAATTCGCTGTTGCAATGGCGTTGGACTCTCCGCACGTGATTATTTCGTCCAATCAAATAGCGCCAATGACGTATCACTCCACAAAGAAACTCACAAGAACACGAAAATCGATAACCAGCTTCATGTTCTGCTAAAGGACACACAAAAACGAAATCGTCTGATAAAGAACAATTAATACCAATACGAAGTAATATTCATAATTATAGTTGTTATTTTTAATTAAATTGTTACTATGATCGACTGTGCTGAATATTGCTGGCATATATAATCTAGTCTTCATAAAAATGTATTCAAATGTCCACCAAATTAATATACTGACGTTTCTGTGTATAAAAATCAGTCCTATATATTTGTTTTCATAGGGCCTGTTCACATAACACCGGGTAATCTCGGAGGGTAGGGATAAAGTTAACTTTGTAGTCACATGATAAAACGCAACTAAGTTCTTTAAAATTATAGAACACGCCAATAACGTCAACCGAATAAACGCAAGCAAATTGGACGTGAACAAGAATAGTGCGTATAAATTCGAAGCGTAATTATACAAAAGTTGACCCTAACCCCGAGATAACTCGGGTGAAAGGCCCTCTCGGTCTTGTACGAATGGTTTACTTTTTTTAACATGGAAATAAACACCGAGATATCTTGGGGGTAGGGATAACCCCGAGATAACTCGCCTCATGTTGAACAGGCCCATAGACCAGAGGAGTTATATACACTATGTATAGTCTAGACCACTTTCATAATGGCGACCAATTTAAATATTCTTTTATGTGCATCTAAATTAGCCTTTCTGGCCTCGTTTGTGCGTCTGCAATTCAAAATAATCATTGTTTGGTAGCCATTTAGCCGCCGCTGCGTTCTATGTGTATATAGACACGAGGCGAAGTCGTGAGTCAGAACGGACACAAATTTTGTAAATGGCTTCTAAAACGTATATTACATTTAATAAACAATACAGAAATGTCCGTGTTTTTAAATGTGATTCAGAGGCTGATGATGTTTTATTAATGACTTCTGAATCAGGTGTACAGACCCTGATTAAACCTTAATTTCTTTTGAATTTTCCTCATGAATTATTAATGATTTTATAAATGTATTTATAGTCCATAGTCGACCAGACTATGGACTATAAATACATTTGTAAAAAAATATATATGTATATATATAATATACTATAAACATATATATATATATTCATCAGAGTCCCGGTTTGGTCTTAAAATGTATATATTCAACACTCGAAATTTTCCTTCACCTATAAATCCTTAGAACATGTAGTAATGAATGCCAATATATACTTGTAATATACCCAGAATATTATCCCGGCATTACCACAAACTATATCATACAGAACTCGTGGCTAGGCTCTCGGCAACGGCCCGGAAGGCCTTGAAGTTGCATTTTTCGCAAATGGTCCGGTTTGGTTTTAAAATGTATATATTCCAACACTCGAAATTTTCCTTATATATATATATATATATATACTATATATATATATATATATATATATATATATATATATATATATATATATATATAGTTCGAAAAGAATGTAAACCTTTACATGTACTTTAGGCAAAAGTCTTACAATCCTTTCTCATTCGAAGTATTGGAATCAGATTCACCATAAAATATTGTTAGAATTGTAACGACATTTTTTTGTTGAAATCCGATCAGAGCGATATCCTGTGTTTATAGTGTGTTGTGAATGTGTTGCGCTGAGTTGAGCACTGAATGGCGATCAGAAATACGATTTAGAACGACGTGTTGTGTCTATATCCAAGCATGCATCTAGAAACCTCGCGAAACAATGATACTAGACTATCAATCAATTGTTTCGCAAGGTCTTCTCGTTACTTGTATATACGGCACGAGTTTCGAACTCCGACTGCAGCCGCATAAATATAACACATTCATTGCATAGCTTATTGTACAAAACATAGCTTATTAACATAATTTCATTCATACATAACGAAGCTTCGCTTTCAAATCGTAAAAGGTATGTTTACTACGGAGGATTCAGCTTTATGTTATGTAAGAAAAAAGTTCTATCCCGACTCAGAACGTGTCATATTTATGTACAGTCGAAATTTGAAACTCATGTATTGCAAGAAAACTTAAACCAGATAGTGGACAAGTGCATGATATACTGTGCGTAAATGAATGACGGAACGAGACGTTCCATAAAATAATGAGGTCCAAATATAATTAATTTGGCCTCGTTTGCCACAAACATCAGGTGGGTTCGATCCGGTTTAATGGTTGGCTAGCCGTAATTATGCCGTATTAGGACAAACGTTTTAATTTAGGTTTCACTCAATAAAAATTGTAAAAATACCGGACAGTAAAACTTAACTAATTAGGCTATCGACCAGTTGGTAAACTGACCAGAATCTGACCTTTTTGAAAATTGACTATCATTGTATCCTCGATTGTATATGGTTGCTTGAATGTTGCAAGAAACATATCAACGGAACCAGATAGTAATAGTAGACTGTTCAATTGCGTAAAATAACGAAACGAGACGTTTCCGCGTAAACTGATAGCGAGGCCCTTCGATTCCAGTCGTCGCGTGGCCCGCGTTGAAAGACATGAATTAACAAATATAATCTATTTGGCCTCGTTTGCCACAAAACCAGCTGGGTACGGTTTAATCGGTTTAGGTATATAACAAAAACATTTCTGCTGTAGAATAGCTGATATCCATGAAAGCAATGAAATACAACGTCAATGACTGATGTTTCTTTTGTTTCAAGGTCCCCACAACGTGACTTCATGAGGAACGTGACTTCGTAACTTTTGACGATAACCATGTATATATATATATATATATATATATATATATAGTTCGAAAAGAATGTAAACCTTTACATGTACTTTAGCCGGCAAAATTCTTACAATCCTTTCTCATTCGAAGTATCGGAATCAGATTCACCATAAAATCTTGTTAGAATTGTAACGACGTTTTTTAGTTAAAATCCGATCAGAGCGATATCCTGTGTTTATAGTGTGTTGTGAATGTGTTGCGCTGAGTTGAGCACTGAATGGCGATCAGAAATACGATTAGAACGACGTGTTGTGACTATATTCAAGCATGCATCTAGAAATTACCTCGCGAAACAATGATACTAGACTATCAATCAATTGTTTCGCAAGGTCTTCTAGTTACTTGTATATACACGAGTTTCGAACTCCGACTGCAGCGCATAAATATAACACATTCATAGCATAGCTTATTGTACAAAACATAGCTTCATACATAACGAAGCTTCGCTTTCAAATCGTAAAAGGTATGTTTACTACGGAGGATTCAGCTTTATGTTATGTAAGAAAAAAGTTCTATCCCGACTCAGAACGTCGGTCATATTTATGTACAGTCGAAATTCGAAACTCATGTATTGCAAGAAAACTTAAACCAGATAGTGGACATTAAGTGCATGATATACTGTGCGTAAATGAATGACGGAACGAGACGTTCCATAAAATAACGAGGACCAAATATAATTAATTTGGCCTCGTTTGCCACAAACATCAGGTGGGTTCGATCCGGTTTAATGGTTGGCTAGCCGTAATTATGCCGTATTAGGACAAACGTTTTAATTTAGGTTTCACTCAATAAAAATTGTAAAAATACCGGACAGTAAAACTTAACTTTCACAAACAGTCCGAAACTTTTCAACAAATACAGAATTAGGCTATCGACCAGTTGATAAACTGACCAGAATCTGACCACTTTGAAAATTGACTGTCATTGTATCTGGTTGCTTGAATATTGCAAGAAACATATCAACGGAACCAGATAGTAATAGTAGACTGTTCAATTGCGTAAAATAACGAAACGAGACGTTTCGTAAACTGATAGCGAGGCCCTTCGATTCCAGTCGTCGCGTGGCCCGCGTTGAAAGACATGAATTAACAAATATAATCTATTTGGCCTCGTTTGCCACAAAACCAGCTGGGTACGGTTTAATCGGTTTAGGTATATAACAAAAACATTTCTGCTGTAGAATAGCTGATATCCATGAAAGCAATGAAATACAACGTCAATGACTGATGTTTCTTTTGTTTCAAGGTCCCCACAACGTGACTTCATGAGGAACGTGACTTCGTAACTTTTGACGATAACCATGTATATATATATATATATATATATATATAGTTCGAAAAGAATGTAAACCTTTACATGTACTTTAGCCGGCAAAATTCTTACAATCCTTTCTCATTCGAAGTATCGGAATCAGATTCACCATAAAATCTTGTTAGAATTGTAACGACGTTTTTAGTTAAAATCCGATCAGAGCGATATCCTGTGTTTATAGTGTGTTGTGAATGTGTTGCGCTGAGTTGAGCACTGAATGGCGATCAGAAATACGATTAGAACGACGTGTTGTGACTATATTCAAGCATGCATCTAGAAATTACCTCGCGAAACAATGATACTAGACTATCAATCAATGTTTCGCAAGGTCTTCTAGTTACTTGTATATACACGAGTTTCGAACTCCGACTGCAGCGCATAAATATAACACATTCATAGCATAGCTTATTGTACAAAACATAGCTTCATACATAACGAAGCTTCGCTTTCAAATCGTAAAAGGTATGTTTACTACGGAGGATTCAGCTTTATGTTATGTAAGAAAAAAGTTCCATCCCGACTCAGAACGTGTCATATTTATGTACAGTCGAAATTCGAAACTCATGTATTGCAAGAAAACTTAAACCAGATAGTGGACATTAAGTGCATGATATACTGTGCGTAAATGAATGACGGAACGAGACGTTCCATAAAATAACGAGGTCCAAATATAATTAATTTGGCCTCGTTTGCCACAAACATCAGGTGGGTTCGATCCGGTTTAATGGTTGGCTAGCCGTAATTATGCCGTATTAGGACAAACGTTTTAATTTTTAGGTTTCAAAAATTGTAAAAATATACGGACAGTAAAACTTAACTTTCACAAACAGTCCGAAACTTTTTCAACAAATACAGAATTAGGCTATCGACCAGTTGATAAACTGACCAGAATCTGACCACTTTGAAAATTGACTGTCATTGTATCTGGTTTGCTTGAATATTGCAAGAAACATATCAACGGAAACCAGATAGTAATAGTAGACTGTTCAATTGCGTAAAATAACGAAACGAGACGTTTCGTAAACTGATAGCGAGGCCCTTCGATTCCAGTCGTCGCGTGGCCCGCGTTGAAAGACATGAATTAACAAATATAATCTATTTGGCCTCGTTTGCCACAAAACCAGCTGGGTACGGTTTAATCGGTTTAGGTATATAACAAAAACATTTCTGCTGTAGAATAGCTGATATCCATGAAAGCAATGAAATACAACGTCAATGACTGATGTTTCTTTTGTTTCAAGGTCCCCACAACGTGACTTCATGAGGAACGTGACTTCGTAACTTTTGACGATAACCATGTATATATATATATATATATATATATATAGTTCGAAAAGAATGTAAACCTTTACATGTACTTTAGCCGGCAAAATTCTTACAATCCTTTCTCATTCGAAGTATCGGAATCAGATTCACCATAAAATCTTGTTAGAATTGTAACGACGTTTTTTAGTTAAAATCCGATCAGAGCGATATCCTGTGTTTATAGTGTGTTGTGAATGTGTTGCGCTGAGTTGAGCACTGAATGGCGATCAGAAATACGATTAGAACGACGTGTTGTGACTATATTCAAGCATGCATCTAGAAATTACCTCGCGAAACAATGATACTAGACTATCAATCAATTGTTTCGCAAGGTCTTCTAGTTACTTGTATATACACGAGTTTCGAACTCCGACTGCAGCGCATAAATATAACACATTCATAGCATAGCTTATTGTACAAAACATAGCTTCATACATAACGAAGCTTCGCTTTCAAATCGTAAAAGGTATGTTTACTACGGAGGATTCAGCTTTATGTTATGTAAGAAAAAAGTTCCATCCCGACTCAGAACGTGTCATATTTATGTACAGTCGAAATTCGAAACTCATGTATTGCAAGAAAACTTAAACCAGATAGTGGACATTAAGTGCATGATATACTGTGCGTAAATGAATGACGGAACGAGACGTTCCATAAAATAACGAGGTCCAAATATAATTAATTTGGCCTCGTTTGCCACAAACATCAGGTGGGTTCGATCCGGTTTAATGGTTGGCTAGCCGTAATTATGCCGTATTAGGACAAACGTTTTAATTTAGGTTTCAAAAATTGTAAAAATACCGGACAGTAAAACTTAACTTTCACAAACAGTCCGAAACTTTTCAACAAATACAGAATTAGGCTATCGACCAGTTGATAAACTGACCAGAATCTGACCACTTTGAAAATTGACTGTCATTGTATCTGGTTGCTTGAATATTGCAAGAAACATATCAACGGAACCAGATAGTAATAGTAGACTGTTCAATTGCGTAAAATAACGAAACGAGACGTTTCGTAAACTGATAGCGAGGCCCTTCGATTCCAGTCGTCGCGTGGCCCGCGTTGAAAGACATGAATTAACAAATATAATCTATTTGGCCTCGTTTGCCACAAAACCAGCTGGGTACGGTTTAATCGGTTTAGGTATATAACAAAAACATTTCTGCTGTAGAATAGCTGATATCCATGAAAGCAATGAAATACAACGTCAATGACTGATGTTTCTTTTGTTTCAAGGTCCCCACAACGTGACTTCATGAGGAACGTGACTTCGTAACTTTTGACGATAACCATGTGTATATATATATATATATATATATATATATATATATATATATATATATATATATATATATATATATATATATATATATATATATATATATATATATATATATATATATATATATATATAAAACAACAGGATAAAACTTTAAAAACGTTATTCACAAATCAACGTTTCGGGGCAAGCCCCTTTATCAAGATATGAACACAGATTATTGAAGAACGAATATATACCCTACTATCCAATTAAAAATTCACCTACTTTACAAAAAATCTCTTACATTAAGTCCCCTAGGTATAAATAATTAGATTCATTTATACCTAGTATTTATACCTAATTTCGAGTGTTGGAATATATACATTTTAAGACCAAACCGGGGTAAGTTGCGAAAAATGCAACTTAGCGGCCTTCCGGCTGGAATTGAATCCGCGACCCTGCGATTGCTAGTGCAATGCTCTGACCACTGAGCTACGGAAGCCGTTGCCGAGAGCCTAGTAGAGTTCTGTATATATATAGTGATGGTAATGCCGGGATAAGAATTATATATATATATATATATATATATATATATATATATATATATTATATATATATATATATATATATAATAAAACTGGCGTGCTGCCTTGCGTAGGCAGTGTTGAAACAACAATCGAAATATAGCGTAAGGTTAGATATACCCCCGAAACAGAGAATGTAGGTGTAAAAACATACGTAAAAACGTAGGCGTAAAAACAGATTGGTTTAAAACAAACCAATTCAATTCGGTTGTCTCAGATTCATCAATTGACCATTTTTACGGGTTGAAACAGCCAAATTTATTGGTAAAAAACCCAAACTACGGTCATTTTAATCAAAATATTTGTTTATTTTAACCATTCAAATTCGTTGTGACAACCTATCAAGCTGGTTGTTTCAAACCCAGGATTATGCTCATCCGGCCATTTTTAACAAATACAGAGTTGGCTAATCGACATATAAAATAAGCATGACCTCTTTGAAATCTCTTTGAAACTAGATTTTCAAAGAGGTCAGGGTCGGTGAGCCTAATTCTGTATTCGTTGTGCTAATTGTGAGAGTTAAGTTTTACTGTCCAGTATTTTAAAAATTTTATTGAGTAAAATTTATATTAAAACGCTAGGCCTATAATGAGCATAACGTGTTAAACCGGACCCACCTGATGTTTGTGGCAAACCAGGCCAAATTATATTTATTATATTTATTATATTTTATCATATTTATTGTATTTTATTATATTTATTACATTTTATTTTTTATATTTATTAATTAATGTCTCTCAGTCATTTAAGCGGGATTGTAGCAAAGGAGCGCCTGTCCACGCGACTACTGGAATCGAATTAGGGCCTCGCTATTTAACGGAACGTGTCGTTTCGTTAATTTGCGCAATTAAACAGTCCATCACTATCTCATGGTAGTGTTTCTTGCAATATTCAAGCAACAAGACGCCCGCCAGTGTCCTGTAAAACACAATAGAATGGACACGAATCAATGTTCTCTTCGCAAATTCCGGGATTTGTAACTGGTAAGGTACATGTACATCTAAGTAAAATACTGTGTAAAATACTTATACCTGACAACCTGTGATATTTGAGTCTCAGCTAGTATATTTACGTACCTGAATCGAATTACTCGTGGTGAAACTTCCATCTTAATTTACTTCAGATTTAAATTTTATTGCAGATTTTCTGGCTTATAGAATGACGCCTGGAATATAGTTGATATCTTCAAAAACTGATGCATTCGGAAACCATAACAATTACATTAGAGCGCGGTTTGAATATTATTATAGTCTGCGAGGCAGTCACCATGCACTCGTCCGCAGTGAGTCTGCAATTCTAGAGAGACTATCAATTCTAAATTTCTAGACACAGACCTACATTCCTTTTCTCATCCGCGTTTTATCCTCTATCCGCCTTTTCTCGTCTGCATCCGCGTTTTACCCAACGTAATTGGCAATTATATTTCCGTTCGAAATCTCGGGAGAAATGTGAGACGAAATCTCAACCCGGGTTTATGATTAAGATTACTTGCTAGCAACATTCCTTATATGAATCTTTGAGCAAACACTCGAGCAATAGACACCAAAGAAGATGGCGTATGGAGATGAGCACAGCAGCCAGTGGCGGCGCGA
The DNA here is from genome assembly GCA_035772405.1 of Chrysogorgia sp. JL179-B06. Lineage (NCBI taxonomy): Eukaryota > Metazoa > Cnidaria > Anthozoa > Scleralcyonacea > Chrysogorgiidae > Chrysogorgia > Chrysogorgia sp. JL179-B06. The sequence goes on along the minus strand of JAYKKM010000098.1, from coordinate 1,709,469 downwards.
GGGGGGGGGGGGGGGGGGGGGGGGGGGGGGGGGGGGGGGGGGGGGGGGGGGGGGGGGGGGGGGTGGCAAGGCCAGGAGGGGGGCATTTCCCCCCCCCAATTTTTTTTGCCCCCCTAAACTTTTTTCTTTTCACAATTTATCCTCGAAAGTGTAAACATATTTAATTTAACAGTGACATGTAGCGTGTCAAGTTACTAAAGAGTAAGTATGCACACACATTAAATACAATTTAATATCACTTTTATTTTAATGTTACAAAAAGTTAACCTTTTTCCATGTAAACATAGCGCAATCGGAAGAGATGCAAACCTAGGGCAAATAATGAAAATAAATAATGACGTGAGACCTCGGCAGAGCGCCGTCAAGCGTTGCTAACCTCCAAACGCATTTTTTTCGATTCACTTTGTATTCTGTGTTTCAAACATCTATATAAGTACCTGTAGTGATTAATTTGGATGTACAAATTACAATTAACACATAATTTTTTAAGTGTGCATATATTATTTTCCCCAAAAGTTGGGATTTAATTTATGCAGGAACAAGCAACGCGCGAGTGTTCACAGACCTTACTCGGGCTGTGACACAGGCTAGCTTGTGACCGCCAGAGAAGCATTATTTCATGTGCATGGATTCACGGTTAGATGGATTTGACACCAATCTCATTTAAAACAATGTATTGAGTTGAAAAGCTTTTTTTTCGTGGCCTGAATCGGTCCGAATTAGACACGGATTTTGTTTTCATGGAAAAGGGGGGCTAGAGTTAGGTCGGCCTCAAAATTTCAATTTGCGAAGTGTTTGCATGAGGACAGCGCGAACCAGTGGAGGCACTAGGGTGATGAAGGTTGGGGGGATTCCAGTCTCTATATGTCAATGACATTTCCTGCGTTTTGGGGGAAGATTTTCGAAGCTTATAAAACGTCCAAGAATATTAAAATCATATTTCCACGAGGACGAACAAACTCTTCCCCAGTCTAAAATCTGATACACCAAAGGAAACCCGAGCGTGTTCTGAAAATTTAAAATTATCGGGCTTCGCCTTCGCCGTTTCCTTCGGCCGTCATAATCAGCGCCTGCGATACTCTAATGACTGATATACCGCATAATTTAAAATGGCGTTTGTGAATAACGAAGGACGCATATTTATCAAACAAGACAAACCCCGGCGTGCTCGCTTAAACAGAACCGACTACGTTAACTTGGTGCTTTTTTACTTGTCTTGTGATCTTCATTCTTTATATACCGAAATATTATATCGAAAGCTTTCATAACAAGCCAGATTAAAACCTCATGCCTTAAAAACGTACGTACTCCCCCTCTAACCTTTCCCTCGAATTTCGACGAATTGGAAAATCGACGGGGACGAGTCCCCCCAGTCCTCCCCGTGGCGCTGCTACTGGCGCGAACTCAGGCGGACTGAATTTTACATTTTGGGTTTTGTTTATTACATGAGGCAGGTCTTAGATTTATATGGTTTTGATTGCTATTACGTCGGTTAAATTTTTTTCTTCTGTATAGTCCAATACTTTTCGAATTAAACTCATATATTTTGTTTACATGCAAGTAAGTATGTATGTAAGTAAGCATATGCGGGTGGCACATAACAGTTTACACTGATTAACTATAGTGTCCCTCAATCTTAAGAATTACAATAAATATGTGACTATTGTACTATAATTATAGTTAAATAAAATAGAAGAGAGAATAATTTAAAAATATCATAAGAACAATATATACTGTATATAAATGAAAACTGCAGTACATGTTTGAAGTATGTAAATATATAATATTTATACTTGGGAATACGTTTGAAAAACGTTTTTAATGTACTATTTAAAAAAACGAGCAGCAGTGTTTTATATCTGATAAAACACGTGATGCGAGTTTTTTGAAAAAAACTGTGAATGTTTATTCAAAAACTGTGAATGACAAACATGGATTTTAAATAGAAAATAAAATCTCTAGGGAATAGCAACTTGGTTGTCCTCTACCAAAAATTTGAATATGAATTTTAAATGCCGAGGCGTGGTAATGCCGAAGCCTACATTCTCGGCAGCGTTTGTCTTTGATATGCCTCCAAAGCGAAGATTTCGATAACCAAAAAACGAAGAGCAAGAAAAGCGTGTGAGTACTATTTTAGGACCTCCAAGGAATATAACAGAGAGGGCGAACAGTGACTTGAAAGAAGAATGTAAGGATTTAATAGACTTCAGTTTGGCTGATTTTAGATTTGACGTTCCCGACAAAATGTTGAGTAATTTCCCGATGCGTGCGAGTGAAGGTGAGAGGGTATCAAATGTTAACACGAACATGTCGAGTTGTATGTTCAATAATTGTACTTTCAATTTTGCTGAAAAGTGATTCTTGTAAAGAGCTAGATCGTGGTAGTTATAATTTAACTATAATTATGTTAATGTAAAATACGATCTTTATACAAAAAATCTTTATATAAAAATCTTTATATAAAAAATCTTTATATAAAAATCTTTATATAAAAAATCTTTATATGAAAATCTTTATTCACGAGAAGTATTGTGTTTCTGCATGAATAAGTGTGCTTTAGCTATTATAAAGACGCATGCATGTGACTAATTTCGTAGCAGCAATTGGATAGTTGGTTTATGAATTATTAATGAGTTTTTGAAGTTGATTTAAAAGTTCTAATAGTTTCTTTCGTTCTTATGTCAATTGGTATGCTATTCCATAGTTTACTTCTGTATCGCGGGCATACCAAGTTGGTGTTTCCATGACGACTAATCCTGTTGTGTCGATCAGAGTTCCTAGCAAGGAGTTGGGTAATGTAACTAGGGGAGTCACCTGTAATTCTGTTGAATATTAAGCAACACTTTTGAATATTTATCTCCTTAATTGGTAGCCAGTTTAATTCTTTGAAGAGATGTACGCTCCTGCTTATCATGTCAGCATCGACTATGACACGAGCAGCCCTTTATTTATTTTTGGGTTTCAACAACAAAAACAAGCTATAAAGAGCCCCAAAACAACACAATAGGAAAACACATTTCTTCCAGCATTAAGCCAAGTCATGTATAAGCCAAGTCATGTACTGTATAAGCTGAGTCCGACGAAGAATGCTAAAGAAAGTAAAGCCAATCCTAACAAAAACAATGAAAATACCATATAATAAACCTCAACAATGAAGACATATAATGAACCTCATTTTAACCTCATCCGCTTAGTCATTGCGGGAAAATATCAGACCTTTCATCTTTTATGTACCAACCTCACCCTGTGGGCTCAAGACCTCAGTCTGACCATAGTTAATAGAACATACATGGTTTGGAAACTCGATAAAGGTCATTGTTCTATGTTGGTGTTCGGGTTTATGCAAATTTGGGTAGTTCATGATCACGGGACGCATTATATTTCCTGTATAATGAAGCAATCATCCAATAGCAACGATACAATGCGTCCCGTGATCACGAAGTACCCAAATTTGCATAAACCCGAACATAGAACAATACATAGAACAATGGCATAGAACACAAAAACATAGAACAATGACTTTATTGGGCTTTTATCGAGTTTCCAAACCATGTATGTTCTATTAACTATAGTCTGACATTTTCCTGTAATGACCGCCCTCTCAGTTGTTAAGAAGTTAATAAGTTATAAGAAGTTTTAATCGGGGCAACGAAACATAAACAGGTTTTTACGAAGGCCATGCACAATGTTGTAAAAAAATAGGAACGTATGTATTTAGATTCGGTAATTCCAAATCTGTTTTCAGAATTGAAAACGGTAAAATATTGATTGAGATAACGTTCAAAATAATATACGACGAAGCGGCCGACAAATCGCTTAGTACATGAACAGTTTTTACGAAGCGTATGCACGTTCTTGTAATATAATAGACATGTATGTTATGTATTTAGACTCGGTAATTCCAAATCTGTTTTCAGAATTTTAATTGGTTAAATATTGGCCGCGATAACGTTCCAAAACGTCTACGAAACGGCCTTTTGCACGTTGCCTTTTGAAAATTGTGATCTAAAAACACGGCGTGTGAGGTTTGGGGACCAGTGATGGGAAATTCCACAGGGCCCCCTAGAGGTTCATCGAAAGAACAGCTAGGCGAGCAAGGGGTTATTGCGGACACGTATTTCTAGTTGTAGTCTTGAGAAAGACTATTGGACTATTGTTGGTGACTGACGCGTACGTTTCGACGGCCTCAGCAGCGGTCATCTTCACAGTCAAGTAAAGCGTGTTTGTCAGGTTTGCCTATATATACGTCTGGTATTATCATTTGATTATTTATGGCCCATCCGCTCGGGGAATTAATCGAGATGATATCAGCCCTAGAGGGGTATTTCGTCGAATTCTCCGAGCGGAGAGTCTATAATATATAATATTATACCTCAACTATAAATTGTCCAATCAAAGAGCTAGATTTGTACCACGTGACCAGTACATTTAAACTCGAACTCCCCGCTTTGACCTCGAATCACCCGCTGAGACGTCATCAGCGGGTGAGTCGCGTTCGAATCACCCGCTGATTACGTCATCAGCGTGATTCGAGTTCGAATACCCCGCTGATCACGTCATCAGCGGGTGATTCGATTTCGAATACCCCGCTCGTACCTAGTCAAAATGGCGTTTCAAGACGTTTCTGGACGTTTAAAGACAGCATTCAAATTGTTTCGGTATAACATATAATATATATCATTTCGTCGAAATATTACCTTTGCGATGATATATCCCTCGGGGTAATATTTCGTCGAATTCCCCTCGCTCCGGGTCTATAAATGATAATTATACAAATATATATTATACAAAACTGACCTATATATAACTGAGCTGTTCGCTCCTATATCCTTGGGGTGAGTTGCACCATAGATCAAATTTAATTATGTCGCGTAACTTGTGAAGTACGTACTATATGCTACAAAGAGATCGAGGAGAAATCGTAAGGGAAATCAATGTATCAACAAAAAACTTCTGCTTGAACATGAAGCAAATAGACTTACATCCGAAATTCTTCGTCTGAAATCTGGCAGCATATTTTTTCGTGGTCGATATTTCGTATTCCCGAATAACGTCGAAACTCGTTTGGTTTTTGGAAGGTATCTACATATCCGCTGTGACTGTCGATCACATAGTCGAATTTACTGATCCAGGATGGAGAGTTTTCTATGTCTTCTTCAACATGAACGCTGTTATCCACGTGGGCGTAGGAAAATACCATATGTTTACATACAAGGTATTTTGAAAAAAATGGCGGTAACGCGGTATACGCTTTACGAGCTATTTGCGACTGTTTATGACGACCGTATCACCGCTGGGTTAGCGGTGTTTGTGGGCTCAATATGGTTTTGGCGACTACTTGTTCCCCAAAAAAATAAATGGTGGAATTATGGGTCCTTGCTAGCCTGCAGTCTTCGCCACTTTGTAAAAGCAAGGTTCGTTTAATACGTTGTTATTTTACATAACAATAACATTATCGGGAACACTATGTGAAATAACATAACATTAACGTTTCATACATGATGCACAATTGGAAAACGAAAGTGTGACATAAGACTATAGTATAATTCTAATTCCTAACAATACAAATAATAGTAATTATATAAAATAGAGTACAATACGTACCTCTCTCGATTCTTTCAAACTTTATCTCGCACTATTCGCACTATTCGACGACTATTCGCACCATTCGTCTATTCGTCGACTATTCACACTATTCGTCGACCATTCGCCCTATTCGCTACTTCACAACTCGTGAATGAAAATCGTTCGGAAGCATTTACCATGAAGTATTCTCTATGTCTGGAAATGCAATGAGCATCAAAGCGGTTAGCAATGCGCTGCAATTTAAGTTAATTGAGGATGGCTAAAATTAATTGTAATATTTATACAGAAACGCTGCTATTGGTTGATTGCTTCATTATACCAAAAATAATATACAACTATGTGTTCAGAAAGCGTGAAAGTGGACAAACGTGAACAAAGGCTTTGGCTGCGTTTTCAGACGATTTATTTTTATAGGACTTTGTTCTGAGACACTTGAACTAAAAGAGTTTCACTACGACCGTCGTACTAAACTCTTGATTTTGAATTTTCATACTCTCTCTAAAGCTTCGTTCATTTTTCATGACTCTTCATCCTATAATAGTGAGTAGTACCAGCTCCATTAATGCACATTTTCATCGGCGCCTTTTGTTTCGACTTAAAGGGACACTCCGGCCCAAATACAAATGTAGTTCATATGAAAGATCTTACTGACTTTAGATTATTTCCAAAGTTTCAGCATTCCTATCAATTTAGTCAAGAAGATGTGGCTAGTTGAAGTTGGAGAGTTTGTCCAATTTTGACGCCATTTTGTTTCTCAAATATGACGTCACTGAGTGACGTGATCTCGTATTATGCCTAAGAAGCTCCTCTACTTTCCTGCATGATGAACTAAATAGTTTATTTCGACTAATTTTCGTCCAAAGACCATTCACAATAACTATCACTATGTGATCGCCATCAAAACAACTCCACTGACGATAAAGAATCACTCAATGACGTCATATTTTCAAAACCAATATGGCGTCAAAATCCACAAATTTTCAAATTCAACTAGCAATATCTTCTCAACTAAATTGATAGGAATGCTGAAACTTTGGAAATAAACTAAAGTCAGTAAGATCTTTCATATGAACTGCATTTGTATTTGGGCCGGAGTGTCCCTTTAAGGATAATTTGGTTACATCTTAGATTCGTGGGCCTGTTGAATCTTCGGGTCCCATGGGCATGCAGACGTGCGGTAAACTCGGTGTCAAATATGTCAGTTTGTCTCAGGTTTGAAGCCTTTCAAGACTCGAATTTTCAATAAATTATAACTGATGTACTAGAAGCACAGTTTGGAAACCCGTACAAATCATTGTTCTGTGGATTTGTTCAAGTGCATGTATGTAAATTTGTGCAATAAATTAATTAATTAATTTAATTAGCCTTTAAGGCCTCGTCTGTGTGTCAACAATTCAAAAGTATATTTGCTTCCTAACGAGGTTATAAAGGCTAATTTAAATACGCATAAAGAATATTTAAAATGGAAATTATGAAAGAGGTCTGTGGGATGAAATCTTCAGCCTCTGCGCAGTTTGTGGCCAACGCTCCCCCCTCCCTTGTCCACTCGATCCAAGTTTGACCACTCCGACCACTGAGATATTCAGGGGCGTGTCCGTGTATACATTTAAAAGCGAGCATTGCAATTTTAAAGTTAACTCTAAATTTAACTGGTAGCCAGTGCAATCTAATTAAAGATGTTATATGATCGTGCTTTGGAACTGAGCACACCAGGCGGGCTGCTGCATTCTGCACTCTCTGAAGCTTGTTGAGATGCGTAGCCGAAACACCAAACAATAAGCTGTTACAATAATCTATTCTTGACATAACAACTGCCTGAACAATCATTTTTCTATCTTCAAAGCATAGAAATCTCTTAATGCGCCTAATGTTGTGTAAATGATAAATCACAGAATGACAGGTCAATTGTATCCCTTACTTTTTGCAGGCCGTTACTTTCGGAAGGCCGTTTGGGGGCCGTTATAGGCACACAAAAAAATGGTCGTGTGACAGCTACATATTTTTGACTGATCTATTTATGATGCAAATACAAATAAATTACCACACATACACATGCTTATTTGGCCATTTTATTTGGTTATACAAGGACATAAATTTCAACTGTGTATTTAAAACCTTATACATTACATACATACACGTGTTTATACTTTCGGGTATATAGCCATTATTTTCGGAGCGATCGCTACATAGCTTTCAGAAATTATTATGGTATCTAAAATCTACCGTTAGGGACTGGTCATAAATTACCAGGGGGAGGGGGGTGGAGGTTCGAAGTAAAAAGTTTAAAAAATGTGACCCTCCCCTTGGCAATAGCCAGAAATATCATGACCCCCCCCCCCCCCCCCGCACAAAATAGCTCCTTCTATAAACATTGATAGTGATGATGCAGGGCCGTTTTTAAGGATTTTTCCGTGGGGGGCCCATTCATGAAATGAGACCTTACTAACGGACTTGGAGCGCCATGGGCGTGACAAGTCACGGAACATTGTGAAATCTAGAGTCTCTGAAATTGAATTTCCTGCGTTTTGGGGGAAGATTTTATAGAATTCTGAAGATTATAAAACGTCATATAAATTATAAAACACGCAATTTACACAAAAGTGTTGTCAACAAAAAGCCTGGGAAGAGTTATTGTCAGAAAATATTTATATTTTATATTCATATGAAAATATTTCCTTTTGTCAGCCTTAAATTAAAATTATAAAATGGTAATAAAGTTGGATACGTATGAATTACAAAGTTGAGCAAAGCTTGAATCCGAAATTTTCCTTTTATATTTTACATCTTTATTGCTTTATTTTTTGTTCCTTTTATAATTTATATCTTTATTGCTTTATTTTTTGCTAAAAAAGGACTTATCCTGTTTTCCTGGGGGGAAATCAATTCGTGGGGCTGGGGGGGGGGGGGGGGGGTCCCTTTTGCTCAGCCCCAAAATGTGGACGCATGGTTTGGACTGCCTGCTGTATGGATTCGATCTTGGAAGAGTTTAATTAAGCGAAAGATACGAAGAGATAACATACCAAGATACTGCCTTGCTGTTCCTTGTACACGTATATCAATAATTAAGGTCTTCATTAAGGTTTGTTAGTTTTATCGTTTTTTTATATGTCGAGTTTCCTGATTTTATTGACGAGCAAAGTTGAAAATGCTGTTTTCCGACCAACATTCGGACAAAATAAATCATAAATTAATCGAATTACCAGGCTATAAATGAAATTTTGGCAGAAATTTATCTCTCATTATATACTACATATCTATTATTGGCTTGTCAAAAATTATACATTTTTTACATGAAGTCGTTGTTATGGGGACTTTGAAATGACAATATAGTTACGGTCATTGACATTGTAGGATCATCATGCACTATTCACTTACATAATTGCTTTCATGAATCATCCGCCAGTTACACTGCAATTAAAATTTTATACATTTATAGGTTAAATTTATAGGGTAAAAATATAGTAGAAAAAAGATTATTTTCTCATCAATTATGTGTAATGAGACCTTGAAATTCCTTGCTTAATTTCACCTTTTTTTCGCGCAGGATGAGAAAAGGACATAGGCGGCGGAAGCGGGGGGGGGGGGGGGGGGGGGCAGGGCCCAAGTAGCCCGAGTAGCGGGCGTCTTGTTTGCTAAGCTTTCGGCCTGTTGACTCTGAGTTAACAGACCGAAATCTTAGCAAATAAATATTTTACCTGGTGTTTTCACAAAACTTAACTCTATCAGTTTATATTGTTGCACAATAACTTTGGTTTAGCCCTCCTTATCCCTCCTTAGATCGACCTCTTTAGGGCTCCTTAACCCTCCTTAGACCTCCTTAGCCCTCCTTACACCTCCGTCGGGCTCCTTAGCCCTCCTTATTGCATATCCTTAGTGCTCCTTAGTCCTCCTTATACCTCCTTAGCCCTCCTTACACCTCCGTCATATCCTTAGTGATCCTTAGCCCTCCATATCTCTCTTGGACCTCCTTAGCCCTGCTTATGGCTCCTTAGCCCTCTTTAGGGCTTCTTATCCCTCGTTAAGGAGCTCCAAGGAGGAATAAGGAATAAGGAGTGCCTGCTTAGACCTTCTTAGCCCTCCTTAGCCCTCTTTAGGGCTCCTTAGCCCTCGTTAGACCACCTTATCCCTCCTTAAGGAGGTCTAAGGAGGGCTAAGCAGGCACTCCTTATTCCTCCTTAGACCTCCTTAGCCCTTGTACTGGAATAAATATTTGTACTGGAATATTAATATATTTTTGTCCTGGAATATATATTTGTATTGCCCTTGTAGGCTACCGTACATTAGACTGTAAATAGATGTCAGTTATTTCTTATTGTAAGTTTTTAAGCCAATGAATATTATGTTGTCATTTTCGAATTGATGCTGTATTTTTCTCGAGACCATCTCCTGAATAGTATTTCCCGGTCCCATGGACGTCATATATTTAATTTTATTATCATCACTATGACAATTGTTTTTGAAGCTATTCAAAACACTCGTAGTGCGTGTTTTATCAGATCTAAAACACTCGGGCTACGCCCTCGTGTTTTAAATATTACATATACAACTCAATACGTACAACAGCAAGGGTGTGTAAATATATAATATGCAGCGTATACATGTTGTCTTTATCCATTGCATGAAAGCAATACAAATGATGCATGCATGCATGAGCTACAATGTCGCTTCAATGTCAATAACTGTAACTATAGTCATATCAAGGTCCCCACAACAACGATTTTATGAGAAAACGCATATAATTTTTAATTATACCACTTTTACTCTCAATCTATATAATTCTAGTTCAACACGAACAGCGGTTAATGTAAAAACGTACAAGTACAACGCCAATGACTGTACCTATTGACGTTTCAAGGTCCCAGAACGTGAATTCATTAGGAAAGATGAATAACTTCTAACAATAATCACGTTTACTATATTATTCAGATCTACAGTATATACTGTAACTCAATACATACAACAGAAACGATGTGTAAATACATAATCTGTAGCGTATACATTTTGTCGTTATTCATTGAATGAAAGTAAGCATGTTGCTACAATGTGAATAACTGTAACTATAGTCATATCAAGGTCGCCACAACAACGATTTTCTGAGAAAACGCGTATAATTTTTAATAATTCCACTTTTATTCTCACTCTATATAGTTCAAGTTCAACACGAACAGTGGTAAATGTAAAAATATATCATCCGTAGCATAAATTATATGTATAAATAGCCGATATACATGAAAAGAATCCAAGTGAATAACGCATGTTACTGTAAAATCCCATTTTAAGGTACCTGTACCTACTGTACAACGTTGAAACGAGTATAAGACACACACAATTGTTATTGATATATTTCACGATATATATCATCTAAAATCAAAAATCAGAAAAGCTGCACAGTAACGTTTTATGCGTAACGTGATAACAAATATTCATTCAAAGTCACTGAAAACATCCAAGAAAATATTTTAACTCAACAAATAACTAAATACCTGTAAATATATACAACGTAAATGACTATAACTACAGTATATGTAGTTACCTCAAGGTCTGTATTGTATATTGTAACGTTATATATATTACCAGAACTGGGTGCGAAAATTACCTGCTTTGGTCAGTTTCTGCTATATACTTGCAACTGATGCGGGCCGTCGGAAATAGGGCCCATGGATGATTGAAAGTTCTACCGTGATTGGTTGATCTATTCATGCTCCTAGGCGTGACGGCCTGCATGGATGATTTTATAGCGCAGAACAAAACAAAAGTTTGATGTGGTAACGATGTGCAAATATATTTCGGCTTCAACAGATTCTTCTAAGAGGTGTTGAGATATTTTGCTGTGCTTCTAAAAGGCACAACATGCTGCGGTCTTCGCAAAGAAAGTTTCGAGAAGCGAGAAGTGCGGAGGGGGAGAAAAAGTTATTGGCTGAAAGTGTTCCTAAATCTACGCGAGATACGACTAAATGGGTACTTAAATTGTTTGAAGAATGGCAAGTGGGAAGGCAAAATAAAGAGCCGAGTGCAGAGAGCTGTTCGTTTTCCTTTGATAGAGAAAAAGTAGAAAGTTTGGACACAAATATTGTTAAAATGTCGGCTGAGTCACTCAATTTCTGTCTGACTAAGTTTATAGAGGAGGTGTGCAAAACAAGTGGACAAAGATACCCGCCGAGAACACTTTACAGCATCACTTGTGGCTTACAACGTCATTTGCAAGTAGAAAATGGTAGTCGAGCTATTTCGCTGCTTGCTAAGCATTTAATTCATTTAATTTTGGAGCTAAGTGATATTTTGTGTATTATAGGAGAACTTTGTTATAAGGCTTGTTTATTATATGAAGACTCTTGTAATTGCTAGTGTTTTGCTGTATTTCATATAGTTCATCAAATTTTGTTGAGTATTAAAATGTCTGTTATGGTGTGGTTGGCTGTATTCAGTCTTAAATGTTCTATTTAATTTTTGATTTGCTAATTAGGATGACAATTTTATATAAAATGCCATGTTCATTAGTATTCTATATATAGAGAATACTAATGAGGTCAAACTACAATCAACCCCGCTTCCCCCTGGGACCGATTTCAAAGTCCGCCCCCGGGCTTTCAAGAATGATGGTGCTTTATGTGGTATAGAACACGATGCACGTGAGCGATTTACGTGAGATGATAGGCCAGTTTGCTCTTGAATTATTAATGAGTTTTTGAAATCTGAATAATATAGTAAACGTAGTTATTGTTAGAAGTTATTCATCTTTCCTCATGAAGTCACGTTGTGGGGACCTTGAAACGACAATAGTTACAGTCATTGACGTTGTACCAACTAACCAAGTTCATACATGCACTATTCACTTCATTAATTACTTTCATGGTTATCAGCTATTGCAGTATTTACATGAGAAGATATATTTTTTGGAATCAAATTATCTATATTGAAATATTGCTATAAGAAAAGTTGTATCACCTAAAATTATACCCGTGTTTTCTTAAGACCATTGTTATAGAGACCTTGAAGTAACTATGCTGTAGTTGTAGTCATTTACGTTGTATATATTTACAGGTATTTAGTTATTTGTTGAGTTAAAATCTTTTCTTGGATGTTTTCAGTGACTTTGAATGAATATTTATTATCACGTTACGCATAAAACGTTACTGTGCAGCTTTTCTGATTTTTCATTTTAAATTATATATATCGTGAAATATATCTATAAAAATTGTGTGCGTCTTTTATAATCGTTTCAACGTTGTACAGTAGGTACCTTAAAATGGGATTTTACAGTAACATGCGTTATTCACTTGGATTCTTTTCATGTATATCGGCTATTTATACATATAATTTATGCTACGGATGATATATTTTTACATTTACCACTGTTCGTGTTGAACTAGAACTATATATAGAGTGAGAATAAAAGTGGAATTATTAAAAATTATACCGCGTTTTCTCAGAAAATCGTTGTTGTGGGGACCTTGATATGACTATAGTTACAGTTATTCACATTGTAGCAACATGCTTGCTTTCATTCAATGAATAACGACAAAATGTATACGCTACAGATTATGTATTTACACATCGTTTCTGTTGTATGTATTGAGTTATATACTGTAGATCTGAATAATATAGTAAACGTGATTATTGTTAGAAGTTATTCATCTTTCCTAATGAATTCACGTTGTGGGGACCTTGAAACGTCAATAGGTACAGTCATTAAAGTTGTACTTGTACGTTTTTACATTAACCACTGTTCGTGTTGAACTAGAACTATATAGATTGAGAGTAAAAGTGGTATAATTCAAAATCATATGCGTTTTCTCATTAAATCTTTGATGACTATAGTTACAGTTATTGACATTGTAGCTCATGCATGCATGTATCATTGGTATTGCTTTCATGCAATGGATAACGACAAAATGTATACGCTGCATATTATATATTTACACACCCTTGCTGCTGAATAATATAGTAAACGTGATTATTGTTAGAAGTTATTCATCTTTCTTCATGAAGTCACGTTGTGGGGACCTTGAAACGACAATAGTTACAGTCATTGACGTTGTACCAAGTTCATACATGCACTATTCACTTTCATTACTTTCATGGATATCAGCCATTGAAGTATTCTACATGAGAAGATATATTTTTGGAATCAAATTATCTATATTGAAATATTACTATAAGAAAAGTTGTATCATCTAAAATTATACCCGTGTTTTCTTAAAACCATTGTTATAGAGACCTTGAAGTAACTATGCTGCAGTTATAGTCATGTACGTTGTATATATCTATTTAGTTATTTGTTGAGTTAAAATCTTTTCTTGGATGTTTTCAGTGACTTTGAATGAATATTTGTTATAAAGTTACGCATAAAACGTTACTGTGCAGCTTTTCTGATTTTTCATTTTAGATGATATATATCGTGAAATATATCTATAAATATTGTGTGCGTCTTTTGTAATCGTTTCAACGTTTTAGGTACCTTAAAATGGCTTATTGACATTGTCATTTTACAGTAACATGCGCTATTCACTTGGATTCTTTCATGTATATCGGCCACTTATACATATAATTTATGGTATACGGATGATACGTTTTTACATTTACCACTGTTCGTGTTGAACTAGAACTATATAGAGTGAGTAAAAGTGGAATTATTAAAAATGATACGCGTTTTCTCAGAATATCGTTGTTGTGGGGACCTTGATATGACTTTTCTTACAGTTATTCACACTGTAGCGACATGCTTGCTTTCATTCAATGGATAACGACAAAATGTATATGCTACAGATTATATATTTAGACACCGTTTCTGTTGTATGTATTGAGTTATATAGGTCTGAATAATATAGTAAAGGTGATTATTGTTAGAAGTTATTCATCTTTCCTCATGTATTCACGTTGTGGGGACCTTGAAACGACAATAGTTACAGTCATTGACGTTGTACCAAGTTCATACATGCACTATTCACTTTAATTACTTTCATGGTTATCAGCTATTGCAGTATTCTACATGAGAAGATATATTTTTTGGAATCAAATTATCTATATTGAAATATTGCTATAAGAAAAGTTGTATCACCTAAAATTATACCCGTGTTTTCTTAAGACCATTGTTATAGAGACCTTGAAGTAACTATGCTGTAGTTGTAGTCATTTACGTTGTATATATTTACAGGTATTTAGTTATTTGTTGAGTTAAAATCTTTTCTTGGATGTTTTCAGTGACTTTGAATGAATATTTATTATCACGTTACGCATAAAACGTTACTGTGCAGCTTTTCTGATTTTTCATTTTAAATTATATATATCGTGAAATATATCTATAAAAATTGTGTGCGTCTTTTATAATCGTTTCAACGTTGTACAGTAGGTACCTTAAAATGGGATTTTACAGTAACATGCGTTATTCACTTGGATTCTTTTCATGTATATCGGCTATTTATACATATAATTTATGCTACAGATGATATATTTTTACATTTACCACTGTTCGTGTTGAACTAGAACTATTTAGAGTGAGAATAAAAGTGGAATTATTAAAAATTATACCGCGTTTTCTCAGAAAATCGTTGTTGTGGGGACCTTGATATGACTATAGTTACAGTTATTCACATTGTAGCAACATGCTTGCTTTCATTCAATGAATAACGACAAAATGTATACGCTACAGATTATGTATTTACACATCGTTTCTGTTGTATGTATTGAGTTATATACTGTAGATCTGAATAATATAGTAAACGTGATTATTGTTAGAAGTTATTCATCTTTCCTAATGAATTCACGTTGTGGGGACCTTGAAAACGTCAATAGGTACAGTCATTGACGTTGTACTTGTACGTTTTTACATTAACCACTGTTCGTGTTGAACTAGAACTATATAGATTGAGAGTAAAAGTGGTATAATTCAAAATCATATGCGTTTTCTCATTAAATCTTTGATGACTATAGTTACAGTTATTGACATTGTAGCTCATGCATGCATGTATCATTGGTATTGCTTTCATGCAATGGATAACGACAAAATGTAGCTATACGCTGCATATTATATATTTACACACCCTTGCTGCTGAATAATATAGTAAACGTGATTATTGTTAGAAGTTATTCATCTTTCTTCATGAAGTCACGTTGTGGGGACCATGAAACGACAATAGTTACAGTCATTGACGTTGTACCAAGTTCATACATGCACTATTCACTTTAATTACTTTCATGGTTATCAGCTATTGCAGTATTCTACATGAGAAGATATATTTTTTGGAATCAAATTATCTATATTGAAATATTGCTATAAGAAAAGTTGTATCACCTAAAATTATACCCGTGTTTTCTTAAGACCATTGTTATAGAGACCTTGAAGTAACTATGCTGCAGTTATAGTCATGTACGTTGTATATATCTATTTAGTTATTTGTTGAGTTAAAATCTTTTCTTGGATGTTTTCAGTGACTTTGAATGAATATTTGTTATAAAGTTACGCATAAAACGTTACTGTGCAGCTTTTCTGATTTTTCATTTTAGATGATATATATCGTGAAATATATCTATAAATATTGTGTGCGTCTTTTGTAATCGTTTCAACGTTTTAGGTACCTTAAAATGGCTTATTGACATTGTCATTTTACAGTAACATGCGCTATTCACTTGGATTCTTTTCATGTATATCGGCCACTTATACATATAATTTATGGTATACGGATGATACGTTTTTACATTTACCACTGTTCGTGTTGAACTAGAACTATATAGAGTGAGTAAAAGTGGAATTATTAAAAATGATACGCGTTTTCTCAGAATATCGTTGTTGTGGGGACCTTGATATGACTTTTCTTACAGTTATTCACACTGTAGCGACATGCTTGCTTTCATTCAATGGATAACGACAAAATGTATATGCTACAGATTATATATTTAGACACCGTTTCTGTTGTATGTATTGAGTTATATAGGTCTGAATAATATAGTAAACGTGATTATTGTTAGAAGTTATTCATCTTTCCTCATGTATTCACGTTGTGGGGACCTTGAAACGACAATACATGTAGTTACAGTCATTGACGTTGTACCAAGTTCATACATGCACTATTCACTTTAATTACTTTCATGGTTATCAGCTATTGCAGTATTCTACATGAGAAGATATATTTTTTGGAATCAAATTATCTATATTGAAATATTGCTATAAGAAAAGTTGTATCACCTAAAATTATACCCGTGTTTTCTTAAGACCATTGTTATAGAGACCTTGAAGTAACTATGCAGTAGTTGTAGTCATTTACGTTGTATATATTTACAGGTATTTAGTTATTTGTTGAGTTAAAATCTTTTCTTGGATGTTTTCAGTGACTTTGAATGAATATTTATTATCACGTTACGCATAAAACGTTACTGTGCAGCTTTTCTGATTTTTCATTTTAAATTATATATATCGTGAAATATATCTATAAAAATTGTGTGCGTCTTTTATAATCGTTTCAACGTTTATAATCGTTTCAACGACAAAATGTATATGCTACAGATTATATATTTAGACACCGTTTCTGTTGTATGTATTGAGTTATATAGATCTGAATAATATAGTAAACGTGATTATTGTTAGAAGTTATTCATCTTTCCTCATCAATTCACCTTGTGGGGACCTTGAAACGTGAATAGTTACAGTAATTGACGTTGTACGTGTACGTTTTTACATTAGCCACTATTCGTGTTGAACTAGAACTATATAGATTGAGAGTAAAAGTGGTATAATTCAAAATTATATGCGTTTTCTCATAAAATCGTTGTTGTGGGTCGACCTTGATATGACTATAGTTACAGTTATTGACATTGTAGCGACATTGTATAGCTCATGCATGCATGCATCATTTGTATTGCTTTCATGCAATGGATAAATACAAAATGTATACGCTGCATATTATATATTTACACACCGTTTCTGTTGTATGTATTGAGTTATATAGATCTGAATAATATAGTAAACGTGATTATTGTTAGAAGTTATTCATCTTTCCTCATGAAGTCACGTTGTGGGGACCTGGAAAGAACAATGGTTACAGTCATTGATGTTATACCAAGTTCATACATGCACTATTCACTTTCATTGCTTTCATGTATATCAGCTATTGCAGTATTCTGCATGAGAAGATATATTTTTGCAATCAAATTATCTATATTGAAATATTACTATAACAAAAGTTGTATCATCTAAAATTATACCCGTGTTTTCTTAAAACCATTGTTATAGAGACCTTGTACGTTGTATATATCTATTTAGTTATTTGTTGAGTTAAAATCTTTTCTTGGATGTTTTCAGTGACTTTGAATGAATATTTGTTATAACGTTACGCATAAAACGTTACTGTGCAGCTTTTCTGATTTTTCATTTTAGATGATATATATCGTGAAATATATCTATAAATATTGTGTGCGTCTTTTGTAATCGTTTCAACGTTTTAGGTACCTTAAAATGGCTTATTGACATTGTCATTTTACAGTAACATATGCGCTATTCACTTGGATTCTTTCATGTATATCGGCCACTTATACATATAATTTATGGTATACGGATGATACGTTTTTACATTTACCACTGTTCGTGTTGAACTAGAACTATATAGAGTGAGTAAAAGTGGAATTATTAAAAATGATACGCGTTTTCTCAGAATATCGTTGTTGTGGGGACCTTGATATGACTTTTCTTACTGTTATTCACATTGTAGCGACATGCTTGCTTTCATTCAATGGATAACGACAAAATATATATGCTACAGATTATATATTTAGACACCGTTTCTGTTGTATGTATTGAGTTATATAGGTCTGAATAATATAGTAAACGTGATTATTGTTAGAAGTTATTCATCTTTCCTCATGTATTCACGTTGTGGGGACCTTGAAACGTCAATAGTTACAGTCATTGACGTTGTACTTGTACGTTTTAACATTAACCACTGTTCGTGTTGAACTAGAACTATATAGATTGAGAGTAAAAGTGGTATAATCAAAATTATTTGCGTTTTCTCATGAAATCGTTATTGTGGGGACCTTGATATGACTATAGTTACAGTTATTGAAATTGTAGCGACATTGTAGCTCATGCATGCATGCATCATTTGTATTGCTTTCATGCAATGGATAAAGACAAAATGTATACGCTGCATATTATATATTTACACACCCTTGCTGTTGTATGTATTGAGTTGTATATATCTGAATAATATAGTAAACGTAGTTCTTGTGAGAAGTTGTTCATCTTTCCTCATTAAGTCACGTTGTGGGGACCTTGAAACGACAATAGTTACAGTCATTGACGTTGCTTTTATGGATATTAACTATTGAAGTATTTTACACGCGAAGATATATTTTTGGAATCAAATAATCTATATTAAATTATTACTATAAGAAAAGTTGTATCACCTAAAATTATACCCGTTTTTTCTTAAGACCATTGTTATAGAGACCTTGAAGTAACTATATGCTGTAGTTATAGTCATTTACGTTGTATATATCTATATTGTTATTTGTTGAGTTAAAATCTTTTCTTCGATGTTTTCAGTGACTTTGAATGAATATTTTTTATCATGTTACGCATAAAACGTTACTGTGCAGCTTTTCTGGTTTTTGATTTCGGATGATATATATCGTGAAATATATCTATAAAAATTGTGTGCGTCTTTTATAGTCACGAGTTCTGTATATATAGTGGTGGTAATGCCGGGATAATATTCTGGGTGTATTACAAGTAATATTTAGCATTTCACTCGATCAAACAACAGGTACTAAGGATTTATGGCGAAGGCAAATTTCGAGTGTAGGAATATATACATTTTAAGACCAAACCGGGACCAGTTGCGAAAAATGCAACTTAGCGGCCTTCCGGCTGGAATTGAGATGCTTTCCTT